>JAVTVY010041629.1:0-19543 GCA_036873755.1 Hanleya hanleyi | reverse complement strand
ACAATTCAGAAACATGCTTACACAAAATGGAATAAAGGGATACAGATGTACGTTTCGTGTGTGCTTACAGTTAACCCTTTGGACAAAGTCAATTTAAACATACTCACCAAATGCTCGTGTTGATGGTAGTTTTTCTAGAGTTTCGATAAACCTCCTGTGATCAGGTAATACACCCTTTCGTGCGCCCAGCAGAAAAGCAACTCGTTCTGATCGGCAAAAATTATACGAAGATAAGAAACACTTTATATTCTTCCGGAAAACAATTCTGCATTAATTGTGAGCACATTAAAAATTATATTAAAGCAGTTATTTAAATGCCTCCACAGACTGTCGTGCGATACATGTATTTGAATGGTATATTTTTGTAGATCGAACCGCAAGGTTCCAGATTTTATAAGGGAGAAAAGTACATAAAGTTTGGACAATAGTCTGTAAATAATTTTCATATTTTCAAATGCCAATGATTAATAATCCAATCTCTCCCTAAAATCAGCAGCAAATTTGAATACAAATTTTGAAAATATACAGAAAAAAAAACAGCAACAAAAAATAATGTGGGTTAATATCAATAGTATGAAAAGTACCGGGATCGTGTTTGATTCCAAGGAAAGCGTCCATGACGTGAATGATCGGAGTCTGTGCACCAGTATCACCATCAAGCTGAAATTCAAGGTCAGTATAAACAGTTCAGTGGAATACGAATTTCAAAAACGATATCAAATTCAGAAGCAAAATGTGAACTTTGACTGTTTCGTTACTGAAAACTATAGCAATGCTCTAATCGTGTTGATATATCGTGATATATGTTTATTCACTTTTACATTTTAATTTTCATGACTTTTTCATTCTAAAGTTGTTTTCCATGAGCTGAATATGCATCCATTATGTATTTTTTGGCAATTAACTCTCTAGCTTAGTTTCCACACGAGCTAGACGAGGCGCATATATATATTCCGTTCTCTGCTACATAAAATTCTCATGAAATTTGGCTAATTAGCAGAATTAAACATAATTCAGCGATGTTTAACCAATTTATACATAACGTTCAATACGTCTAGAATCTTGTGGTAACTTTTCTCAAGTGTAGAAATCCCCCGTTTTGGATGAAAAATGTGACCCAAAATACTTCATGAAAATTTTCAGCGAAGGGAGATAACTTCTGTAATTTTGGTACTGTTAAAAGTAATTCCTAGAATCAGTTTCCGGTATTTGTTACTGTTTTCTGTAGCGGACTTCATTTGGCTATTGAAAATTGTTATTGTTTATAGTATCGGTCGAGTAGACCAGAAACAGTAACGTTACTCAATTTCGTATTTTACTGGACTGATATATAAAACTGCAGTATTTGAACGACTATGTGTTTTATACTTATGAGAGAGCAGTTCTTGGATATATGTTATCCATTATCATGTCATGGTTTATTACAATATTGAAGACTATTGGTGTGCTGTATCGACTTGTTTTCAATCAAACATAGTTTAAAGTCAGAACTTAGTTAAACTTATTTTCTTCTTACCCGATACCCCTCTCTATATATACAGACAAGGGATATATATATGTATATACAGAATTTACTCCACAGCAAGTGGTTGAAGTCTCCAAGATGAGTTAAAGCTGTCCACTAATACCTTTATTGGAGATTCACTGACGCCTTCGAATATCATCCCGTTCGTCATCGGAGACCATTTAACGCCATATCTGCCAAGGTGAAACGGAATGTAAATGTTAAATATTAAATAGTTGGTTTCAGTTATACGACCGTTTGAATTATATGTGGAATAGCGGGGTTCTGTTTCCCACTGGATAACATGTATTATTATTTGACTGTGTATGTTATTATCCGAATACAGTGTAAAACGGCCTGTCCATACGTCATGTCGAACCCGACTTGTATTGGCCGAGTTGTATTGGCCGAGTTGAAAGCTGTATTGGCCGGGTTGAGTGTTGTATTGAACGAGGTCAACGAGTGCAGCTGTAACTAACAGTAAGGACCGACGACTGAAGAAACAGACGACAGCAGTGTAGTTTGGTCAGCGCGATGGCGAGCGCAGAGCGTGTTATTCAAGGGTTCGTGGGCAGAATTCTGGAGCTTGAGGAGATATGTGGAGACGATTGAAACCCTTTACAGATCAAGAAACGTATGTTGCCACTCAAGCTCAGAAAAACAACAACACGGCCAGTAAATGTCAAATAATAAAAATATTATGAATCGATTGTTTTCGTATAGCCCTAGTATTGACCTTCGGGTCGCCGTATTGGCCCTCGGCCTGCGGCCTCGGGCCAATACGGCGATCCTCAGGTCAATACGAAGGCTATACGAAAACAATCGATTAATAACATATAGAACTACTCAGCATCATCATTCATTATTCTATCAGTGCAGTCAAGGCTACACTGCGAACAAAATTGTGTTGAAGCCATATTATCACCAGAATCCTGTTGAAAATAACACAACTTGCGTTAAAATCAAAACTAATATGTGTTGAAATTAACAGGATTTTGTGTTGATATGTTTATTTCAATACAAAGTGGTGATAATTTCAACACAAAATGTTTGTCTTGAAGCCATTTTAGCATAAAATTGTGTTAAAAACAGCACAATTTTCTCCCAGTGTAATATTGATGGAATATCACTTGTTTTCCAAAAAATATATGATGGGGACAAAATCAAACTACGCGAAGAATTAGTTGAACGTATTCAGAACCGAAAGTTTCAACTGTATTTCGCCTCTTTCTTATGCGTCGATCGCATGACCTGCTGGGTGAGTTCCGGTCGTTTGGCGTCGTAAGATTTGCATTGAGCACGATAGTGTTTCATTGACAGCGTCTGTTCCATATGAGTGAAAATTGTACAAGTTGTCTTGCTTGGAAGCTAATACACTTCTGAAATATTCTCTACCACAATCAAATTGCAAAACTTCGTTCTGAAAAAAAATCTCATTGACGTGAATGTTATTTTTGTGACCGTCGAATCTCCCGCAGGTTACGTCCCATATGACGTCTGCCGGAACTCACCCAAAATGTACCACGTGACCTGCGCTTGTGCATCTCCCGAATCCTGAACCAAACACTGAACGTGACTCATGGTTTTTGTTAAATATTTCTTCGCAACCAACGATGCAACCACCAATGCCCACAATCAGCTTCGACACGAGGATGCAGTTAAAGGCAAGCTATGCTGCTAATATGTCGCCATAAGTTGGCGAATATTTTACATTCCCATATACTACAGCGCAGAACTCGTACGGTAACAGCGTCTTGGATACGTCATCCCATACACGTGTGTGGAATGAGCGCGTGGGACGCAGGTGGCCAGTCGCTTTACTTGACACGTGCTGCGGCCATGATGCGCTCTATCAATGTTCAACAACTGGGTGTGTCGTTGATATTCTTAATAAAATACTGATTAAAGTAATGATTTCAATTATATGGGAAGAGAATCTCATATTAACTTGATCATGGGATGAAAATTCCTACCCCTCGAGAAGGAAAATACATCCCAACCTCGCCTCGATGGCTCGACTGGAATCTATTTCCCTTCTCTCGAGTGGGAATTTTCATCCCATGATCAAGTTATCTGGGATCCTCTTATTCTTTCTAAGCCGTGTGCAGGAATAAAGCCGATCTGTGTCGGTTCATCATGCAATTTTACAGATCAGATTACGGGGTTATTTATAATATATGTAATGTTGTATATGTTGTAATGTATATATAATTGGTAGGTGTCCCATGATGCACTGAAGGTGAACGAGGATACACACCCTTTGAAATAGGCCAGAACTCTGTGATAGAAAATCTCTGGATCGACCAAATCTGTGGAAAGAGGAAATCGTCCTGGTACATGTATTAATAACAAAACGTTACAAATGTACAAATCGCTATGATTGTACTTTTGTGACTTGTATAAGCATGGTGGAAAATGAAACCCTTGATCGGCGTCGGGTTCACATGTATTTGTTCTGAAAAAGAACTTGCATTCAATAAATACTCCCTGGCTTGGGCCGTTTTTTAACTATCTGGCGGTCACATAGTTCATCATTTTCCAACAGATGACTTCATAGGGCTCTGAACTATTTGTATCTAATATCGCTCAAGCCGTTGCTGTCATTCAATATGTCCACATGAACAGCTACAACAAAAGCGTGACTGGGATACAAATCGTCCCAGGGATCACTTTTGGTTCTTGTGACGTTTTAGAAATATGCAGTCAACTTATTTTCTGTGGGGTCGTATGACTTCTTGTCGTTTTCGACCACCCTTTTAATGTTGCATTTAATTAGACAATGTTGTTTAAACATCAACGTCAATTGTTTAATAGGCGCTCTATATGTTCTCCATCGCTTCAAACTAAATATATCTATATACACGCTTATTCTCCTAGATACACTAGTATCGCACATCTGCCATTGTCACAATCAAGGAGGAAAGGGTGACAGAGAATCAAGGTTTAACGTCACAATCAAAGCGTGACTGAGATTTATACTCTAGAAAACGACTTGGAAGTTCATTTGGATAAAGAATAATGGCCATTGATATTGAATATATGAAAGGACTTCAACATATTTCGCTGATATCATTGAAGATTGTTGACCGCTTCTTGTGGGAAACCATCTGGTGTTTTAATTACGATTTCATGCACATTTGAATTTGGTCCTGTCATACGAAACAGGTATTGGCGCGGAAATACTTTCATGGAGGACGGCTGAATATTGAATTCGGATCTGAAGCGGATCATCCCAAAACATTTGTGTGCTTTTTTCATCACTTCATGTGTCTTTGATGAACATCAGTATGTTAATTTGATCTTGTCAAATTCGGGCCTGGGTGAAGTTCATTTTTGTCATACTACTACTAGTTTCCCTTGCCTTGCCTTAACCCTACCTGGTCTGGGCGATTTGGGGTGTATCGCAGCCTGGGTGGGGGGGGGGGGGGAAGCTGGGCGGAAAGTGCCCCCCCTATATATTTTCTCTATCAATAAGGCTAGAGCGCTGAAACTTACCACACAGTATCTTGAGTTCAAGCTCTACCGGGAAATGTAAAATCCAACATGGCCGCCATGATGACGTCACAGTGACGTCATCTTCTCGGAAGCCATTTTTCGACCTTTTTGGGGCCGATTTTTCGAATTTTCATTTTTCTCTCGAAAAAAAATCAAATAAAATATAGAATAATTAGTTTTGCATAAATAAAATACTTTCAAGGCCTTTTAGGCAAGGAAAATGTGAGGAAATGGAGCGAAAAGATTGAAAAACACGACTTTCGCGGATACCACATGGCCGCCATTTTGAATTTACCCATGATCCTCTGCCCGGGGGTTTATGAAAATAGGCTCAAAATGAACCCAATAAGATAAGTTTTAACGTCACCAAGTTTGAGCCTCCTCGGTTTTGTCGTTTCGCAGCAGCAGAGAAAAGTTCACTAGCGGGGCATTTTCCGCTCCCCCCCCCCTCCCAGGCCAGATAGGGTTAAAACAACCGACACTACCGTTTGGGGAAGCTCGGTTCATGAACAGATGCATCACTACGTCAACGCATTTCGGCTGGTGTAAGTCCGCGAAACAACATGTAAGTGCACATATCTGGCGCAGAAGTACATAGAAAGACGGGATTAATAAATAAACTGCACATTATTTACTCTGAATTTTTAAGTAACGAATATATATCAGATGCATTGATTAATACAGTTTGAACACCGCTTGAAAGCTGACTCTGCAATGACGTCAGCGCTTGTGTGCCCTTCCTTTACAATGACTGACCATGGTTCCAAGCGCCAGACACTAACGATCGGTGCTCCGAGCACCGACCGTTCGAACTAGCGTGCATTTTTGTCAGAAAATATCTGAATCCTGTTTAATACGATGCCCACCTTCGAGGTCATACAATCGATCATTGATTATCACGGAATCTTACCGTGAATTCGTTCGAAAGTTTTCTTCATCTCGAGTAGACAGGATACAATGACATTGAGGGCGTCTGTCAATCCAGCTTCATCCCGTTGAGAAATGCACCGAGTCGCCGAGACAATAGCCTGAACCAAAATATATTTATATGGATTCATTATTGATTCAGATACAATTATTTAATCTAAATTACAACACATATAAGGAAAGTGGGGAAAAATATAAAATATGGCATTCTACTAATATTTTGGCCGGTTGGGGCGTTTCTTATATCTAACAGTCACATAGTTCATCACTTTTCATCAGATGACTTGATAGGGCGAATACATCATTGCTCTTAGATATATATATCTAATACCGCTTACGCCGGTGGTAGGGGTAATGTAGGCATGCTATTCAAGATATCTACATGAACAGCTTCAATAAAAGCGTGGCTGAGATACAAATCATCGCATGGATCTTTTCCGATCAATGTGATGTATTTAGATGTGCACGAAGATGGCGAGCCTGTACGGTCATATGACTTCATGTCAGTACCCTGGCATTTTTTTACACCACCTATATGTTGCGTTTAATTCCTGATGATATAGAAGGTTGCTACAAAATAATCCGATAATACCATAATACCCCTTGTTCTAAAATTAGGAAGTACATTTATTGATTTCAGGAATAATATTAATTAATTGTGTTTAATTCTAGTGAATTGTTCATCACATTAAATATGGTTAATTGATGACCATGATTACCTAAAAATATCAGTTTTAGTAAAACGAAAGTAATGGTTGTACTGAAATCTGAGAACAATGGAATAAAACCAGATAGTGAATTTCGAGCAAGAGAGCAACATCCCAGTTCAAGCTGAATATATTCTAGATGAGTTTACCTTGATGGCCGGAACAAATTGAAACTCAATATATGAGGCAATGGTGAAGAAGTGTTCGGCGTCCATACCCCCAGACAAACAGTATAAACAGCGCATATTTCTGGAAGACGAAAGCCGCAAGAATTACCGTATTTCACAACACAATCTCTTGCAATAACACCTCCAATTATATCGTCAAATCTTGATTGTTCAGCTTCTCAATATTAGTCTGCGAAGCAAATTACCTGCGTTATCCTTCTTCGTATTAGTATAAGGCATAGGTAGTACGATGAATGATGGAATTCCGTTTCGAATATGCATGAGAACACGAAACACGGAATGTTCATAGGTGGCATTTATATATCGAACGCTGGCCACCCGAACATGTCATCGTAAACATTTCAGAAACATTATTGTACTCTTGGTGATGGTCACACATTCTAACATGCTCCACGTTATAGCCGTGCGCTGATTGGACCAGACCTCAAAACATACGGAGATTATCACACGATAATCTTCATTTGTTTGTTGTGGTCTGTTACTTTCACGTGCAGAACTGGTGACGTCTCATTAATGTGATGCAGTGCCACAAAGCTGAGTGACGATTGGTTCATTCACTGCGCAGTGGGCAGAGTTCACACAGCTGCAGCTCGTGAACAGATAGCACGCGCGAGCATGGCCTGCAAACCAGTCGCGAAATTCTCGCATCAAAACGGGACAAGTTTGCAGAAAAATTGGCATCCCGCTTATGAAATGAGGAAATATTTATCATTGTGCTACGCCGCTCATTTTTTTTAATGACGATCTAAAACTAAACATCATGCCCAATCTATACGGCCCAATCTATACGTCATTGGGCATGACGCATCATGCCCAATCTATACGCTTCGTACCTTGTGATTGACCATATACTTAAAGGATTTCTTCACATAGTTCAAATTTTATTCATTTATTTAGTCTTATATCTGAGCATATGGGCGCCGCAATTCTCTTGGCGAGGTTGACATGATTTGGAGCTCTGAGCACCAAAAAACGTCACACCAACGTCAGTAAGGATTCTATATTACGTCAAAATTTAAGGCCTCTCATGTAGTCAAAATGAAAAGAGCAATGAAAAAATGCAATATCCTGATTGATATGAACAAACTCTCATCTTTGAGCATATGAACGCATTCCAAGATTGTATTAGATCTTGAGGGGTACTAATTTTAACATTGGACACCTTAATGTGGGAGTTGTGTTAGGTCAGTATGCAAATGACGTTCCAATCCACAATACGGCGTCATCAGTTCAAACTCTCGTTTTTGTGTAGCCCAAGCGGAGGCAAATAGGGCAGTGGTCAAATGCTCAGAATTAAGACACAGAAATTAATTAAATAAACAATTTCTCTTATCAGCGACAAGAGATCTTGGTACAATTTACTTTTAGGTAAAAAGCCTAACAATAGAAAAGTTGATGAATTGAGTGAATCGTTCCTTTAACCGGATGATCTCGATCAAGGAAAATGTGCAATTCACCATCAGCTTATTATGCATCCGAATTTTACCTGGAAAGGATTCAAAGATGGGGAACTGTGTTCAACAGATCACTTTTTTTTAACTCAAGAACAGCTAGTTACACTATCAGTGTTGATCAACTTTGACACCACAAATAGCCAATGTATTCATCAGCGAAGATATTGGATTAATCGGTTTTTGAATAAATTTTCCTGCAATCATAATCAGTATACTCACTCAAAAGTCAGGTCTCTGAAAAACGAATGAAAAAGAGATATATATATTAGGTGGAATTGCTTTGAAATTGCTTTTGATATTTGTTACAGATGTAGATTTTCTAAAAACGCTTCAATATGTTTGCACCATATATCAAATTGCTCCTTATAGAATCTTACGAGTGGCTGGGAGCTTTTTTAGGATACGAACCACCGCAAGGATCACTTTTGTTTCTTGTGATGTTTTTGAAATATGCAGTCAGTTTATTTGTCTGTGGGGTTATATGACCTATTTTCAGTACTCCGGCATCGTTTTCCAACACCCCTTTAATGTTGCGTTTAAGTAAATGATACCGCGGTATCGTGACCAATATATCCAGTCTTCGAGTGCAACAAAATTCACGAAGTTAAACATGTTGGTTGACATTTACACGTTGGTGATGCACCCAGGAATGTGTCAATGGAAACTGTCATTTATTGGGAATGTATATATACTGTCTTGGTTAATCGTTTAGAATCTACAACCCTAACACGTTGCGATATTACTACAGCGGATTGACATACCTGTTTAAATCTTTTTTCTGCCAGCTTGCCAGGTATAGATTAGCGTGGCAGCCAATAGGTGGAAGGCCGATTTCTTCTGAGATGGCCCACAGGGGAACTGCCAGGCACGCTGGTAATTTCTGTACAAAGATTCAAGCAACAAAACGGCAGTACCTACTCGTGAGAGTGTGTTCTAGCACATTCGTTCGCCCTCCCTCATCGCTTCTCCCGTTACTATGCTCCGACAGAAGACTAGAAGCCAACTACGATTGTTTTCACAATATTGATGGCACTTGATTCCCATTATAAATCATATGATAGATTATATTTTTATTTAATGCCTTTTTAAAATTTTGTAATGATAGTGGTATACGAAGAATGTCCTCAGACTATCAATCACGCTTGTATATTCCAGTGAAAATATACCATTATCCAGTTACTCCTCAATTTCTCTTTGATCATTTTCTGGTAAATTATTCACTAAAGAAGTGGTATAATTCAAGTACCGCATATGAAGAACCGGTGTATCTGATATACACCACGGCTGACGTATTTCCCCCGAATTAGGCCGAAAGATGCTGCCACGGGACAAATCATGCCAGATTGTGCTCGAGGGAATAAGTGAGTGAGTGAGTGAATAGGGTTTAACGTCGCTTTCAACATTTTTTCAGCTATATCACGATGGGGAAGGGAAGGGAGGGGAAGGGAGGGGCAGGGGTACCTACTTGTAACAGAGCAGATCTAATGCTGCCATTTTATAGTGCTGTCCCACTGAAATATCATGCCGTAGGCAGACATGACACCCCACTCAGTCACATTATACTGATACCGAGCGAACCAGTCCTTGTTCTATCCTCTTAATGCTGAGCGTAAGCGAGGGAACAACAAGTTCCATTTTTCAAGTTTTAGGTATGACCCGGCCTGGGGTCGAACCCAGTACCTACCGCTTACGAGGCCGACGCTCTAACCATTAGACCACCGCAGCGCGGTTCGAGGGAATAAAGCCTCCGAGAAACCTGCATTGTCGGTTTGTATTAGGTATCTGTTTTATCCAACGATCATCCAGGTTCAGTGTGGAGCTCCATCTCATTCGGCCTATTCTGAGTAAAGGCGGTCAGCTGTGGTGTATATCAAATACACCATATGCTATATTTGAAATACACCTCTAGTGACTTGTGTTTTTAATATATCACAACGAAATGACCAAAGGAAATTCGATGAGCCGTACTGGATAGATCAAGATTGACTCTCCTAGCTCACAGCCAGTACAAAAAAAATCAATAATCAAGAAGAAGAACAAGGGCTCGCTTACCGATGGAAGTCCCTGTTTACCCTCTTGCCAGACGTAACCCATGGCCATAAGGCTCAACTGAAGATTTGCTAGTCGCTTTTCTCGATGGCCTATCAGTTTAGTGTGATCCAACAACGGCATCTAGTATATTGAAACACAGAGAAGTTCATTTTCGATACAGCAAACTCTCCACAAAAGATCAGATCAGAATATGTTACCAACTTCTTTATTTTCACTCCAGTCACTTTAAATATTGATAGATTAATATTAGCCCAATGAGATGGGACAATGTTTGAACACTTTTTGCAACAAGCATAACATTCGGTACATGTCGTATTTTCGCCATGGTGATAATTTTTCCTTGCTAAGATTTATATTTTTAGCATGTATTTTCCGGTATCATTTACGAATGTTAAAATGTGTAGCTTTTAACCTAGTATAAATTTTTGTTAGCATTTTTCCCCATTGCTAGCACTTATTCAATTACATACTTCTTCAATTCTGTATGTTTTATTCAGTGCAATGCCAAAATCTTTTACGTGTAGATTAATCTATGCGGGTGTTGTTCAACGTTCGTACTGAACAGCCCAATTCAACTGGAGAAATGGTCACTATGGTAACTGTGACCTGTCCTTGAATACCATGTCTTTTACGTCTCCATGGTGTTCAAATGAACAGCCATAATCAAAGCGTGCCTGGGACACATACACTGGAAAACGAGTTGGAAATTCAAGTGAATAAAGAATAATGCTCTGTGATTAGAATTTTATGGAAAAACATATCATGTTTTGCTTACATCATTAACCGTTTCTCTCTTGCGGAAAACCATCTTTTGTTTTATATTATTTTTATTTCATACTCATTTGGAATTGATGCTAACTGTTATACGAAATAGGTATTTTGAATATTGACACGGAAATTCGACGGCTGAATATGGAATGACGGATCTGACCCTTGCTGCTTAATTCTGTTGTGGATATCTCAATACGATAACTTATTTCAAATGTTTCAAAAAGCTACCACAGTACGATTGAAAATTGTTGACCGCCGAGATCTGTTCCAGATAAATATAGTCATGAACGTTGAAAACAGAGAATTGGAAAAAAAATCATTACAGAAGCTGGTTGTACTCAGAAGATATCACATCGCAAGCATATATTCAACAACGGAAAAGAACTACTATCTGGCCAAGTATCACGTGGTCCTATAATTCTTACCTTGTGAAGATGCTCCCGAAAACTGTGATCCTCCAACCGCTGCGGCATACTCTTGGCCACTTCATTCCAGCTATCGAAGTAAGGCGGAAGAAATTCCTGAATAATAAAACTATTGATGAAATAAATATCTAAGGAATGTTACTCCTCAGTCATCAATTAAGCCCTATGTGGCCTGGGTTTCCATCATAGCTCTCTAGATTTGTATCTAATACCGCTTAGGCCGGTGCTAGGGGCCGTGTGGTTATATCATCCAAGTTGCCACATGAACAGGTACAATAAAAGCGTACCTGAGATACAACACATATCACGAATCGTTAGATTCTTGGTATGTGCTTTAGAATAGGTTAACCAGAAGACTATTCTGTGAAGTCATGTGACGCAGTCAGTATGTCGGCACCTCTTCCCACTTCCCTTATATGTGTTGTAATTAGCCCCCTCCACTAATTAGTTTTCTTATCCTTTGAACTAAGGGGTCTAAACTAACCACAGTATACCCTTGGGTCAAGCTCAACTTGAAAAAGTAAAAGAAATCCAAGAAAGCCGCTTTAATGACATCATAACTTTCAAAAACTCACTATTTCGATTTGTTTCCTTATGTAAATATTAGGCAAAAACTGCATTATAAACTACAAAATATTAATCTCATGTGAAATAAAGTAGTTTTTGTCAATTTTTCCTGCCTGGAAAGGATACATTTTGAAGATAAATGACGAAAACATAACTTTTCTGGTACCACACGTGGTCGGCATCTTGAATTTAATCATGAGCCTCTGCTGTGGGTGGGGATGGGGGGTGCTAAGCAAAATTATGCCCAAAATAGCCCTAAGATTATAAACTACACAGTCAGGGAGTCTCAGCTCTCAATTTTGTTTGTCGTTCCGGAGATAGGGCAGACAGCTTGGTAGGGGGGCCTGGTAGGGTTAATGAAGCTTTGACTAGTCGATATACTGGCGCTATGAATGATATCCACCTGCACTGGATTTTAAGGGAAATATACTGTACAGTGCAAAGCAACACCACCTTTATATACAAACAATGGCTTACTGTGTCACGTCGGCTTTACCAAAAAGTTTAAATTTTGACATAGTCAATTGCCCATTTCTGGGAAGAAACATTTTATTAGGGTTTCCGGTATACTGATGATAAATGCCACACGCTGCTGGCAAAATTCGAGAAAACTATATTTTATCCTTTGTATTAGGCGAAGAAGATGCGGCGTAAAAATATTAAATGCATCATTGATGTTCACATGAACATTCACAATAAAAGCGGTCCTAGAAAATTCTAAAACAAAATAGGTGTTTGCCCACTTTTCCAGAGAGAAAAGCAGGCATTTCGAAGAAAAATGACGAAAACATCACTTTTCTGGTACCCCACATGGCCGCAATTTT
Organism: Hanleya hanleyi; assembly: GCA_036873755.1. Classification (NCBI taxonomy): domain Eukaryota; kingdom Metazoa; phylum Mollusca; class Polyplacophora; order Lepidopleurida; family Hanleyidae; genus Hanleya; species Hanleya hanleyi. The sequence continues at coordinate 6,629 of JAVTVY010041629.1, read as the reverse complement.
GAAGTCATTCATGTGCCTCTGCCTGGTGGGCTCATGCAAATAGGCTCAAATAACCCCAACAAGATAACTACAATTGGAGCGATATGCAAGAGGTGAGAAAAATTGACGACGTCTGGTGAATAAAAAACAACCATATGATTCTACAGGAAAGCATTCGATCCCGAGAATTCGGTGGACTATCGGGTGTAGCCTTAATATCTCAGTCGCGCTTTTATAGCAGCTGTTCATTTGGGGACAATGAAGTATCCACACGGCCCCTATCACCAGCTCAAGCGGAATTAAATACGCTCGTTCGGGAGCTGTGATGACAGATCAGCTCAAACAACTCATCTGGTGTTAATGGATGAGAATCGTGGACGTCTGATGGAGTAAACGCCTCAACACGGGGTAAAACTGGTAAATACAAGATTAACCAGGAAAACTAACCTGTAATGCCCGACGACGTCACGGACTGCTCTAATTTTTGCTGTCGTTCCGGCGATAGCAAGTAGAAAGTTTGGTATTTTGCGGGAGGTCATAATAGCCCCAGGCCTGGAAGGGTTAAGTGTTAAATGGGTCAACTCAACAATTTCGAGATTGATATGTCTTGTGACGAAAGAAAAGAAAAATACTAGAAGAAGAACAAAGCTAACACGCAAAGTTGACCTGACTACTGGGATGATAATCCAAAACAATGAAGTGCCCTGTTCGAGCACTTACATGGGCGATTGGCCTGGGCGATTTTCACTTATATACCTTTCATTTACATTACATGATATGTGCTAATATGAACTCTTTATACTGACCAGTGGATCTTCCAGCAGAAATCCAAACTCTTCTGATATGTGAAAGTCTTTCAAATTCATGTTTGAAACCATCAGTCTCAACGATCTGACACCGGGTCTACTTGGCCTGTAGGTCACGTTTTCTCTTTTCCTCAGTATATATCACAACCTTTATAAATCTCAACGCCAATCACATCTAATCGATGCAGCAGTTCAGTGCAATCACGCGTGTATTTTCTGCAGATAAAATAAATCCAGTCATACACGCACGGGGCTTATAGATTAAAGCCCCATGATACAGTTAATCTCCATGTTATCAGTGGTTTTCATCAGTGATGTCGCGTTAATACATGTACCATTTAATTTTACCATCAGATAAACTAAACTAACAACCGTTCCATTCAATCATGGTATGTAGCACACAAACTTCCAAAAGCATTTAACCCGTATCTGAACCGAGACTGTTAGGGAGATTGCTGTTGCGCCGTAATGAAGAACAGTTGAGAACTGGAACATAAGGCGGGGGGGGGGGGGCTTAATGTCAAACTCACGGTAATCGTGCACCTGTTTTTGGTTGGAATGTCTCAATTGGGAACAAATCATGGGAAAAGCGGAATTTCTGAAAACAAGATACTTGTAAAACAATGAAAGCTCGTGTGAAACACGGGCAAAGAGCATTCCCCAGATAATTTTGTAACACATAATTTGGTATTCCCAGGGCTTTAGATCTCCCCAATTTGGAAATACCCCTTATTATGGGTGACAATTTTTTTAGGATGAGACAGAGGGTGGGGCACATACTCCTGGAGGATGAGCAATCACGAATCATCCTTGGTAGAAGTGCCTCGGAGAAGGGATTTCTTCACCAATGGGCGAAACCCAGTGTGAGGCAACACCAACTTTATTTTGCATTTCATGGACCCACTGACATTAAAAAATCGAATAAAAATAAAATTTCAAATTGCCACTTTTATATTTCCTATGAAAGTTTGAACATAGACTTTAACCCCCTTTTTATTTCTGATTGTATGAATTAGGCTGTTGTACTCTATCTGGAAAAATGCCAGCAAAAAAAATGCCAAACAACAAAAAAGTAAATACCTTTCACTATAATTTTTCACTGTACGTCAGTGAATTGTTGTTGTTGTAAAATGCTGCTAATATTACTTAGGCAATAAGGACATTCCATGTAAATCAGGAACCTTCACTGGTTGAGTGATCTATCACTCTCTCGTGGTACCCATATTGTAGGTTTCCATCAATTCTGATGTGGATTGCCAAAAAAGAAAAAAAACTTAAAATGACAAGTCTTTTCCAAACTTCATGTCATGTAGAAGTATTCAATGTAGGTACATACCCACTTTATCACCATACTTTATTCATTTGTGGACAGTTTACTTAGTTCTTGCCAGATTATGTATTGTTTTCATCAATTAGAGTGTCATGAGTGTGTATTGTATCACCTGAATCACACCATTTGTAGATCGCTGTCAGGTTATCGCTTAACAATTTCTGAAAATGACAGCATTTTAATATGCGTCCCACCTGACTGACGTAATTTAATGGCTTTAATCCTATTCATAAATGTGTATTGGCTAAGATCATATTATGCCTTGTATATATACATGTACTGTGCGTATGGAGCTGTTTGTAACTGTGTTCACTGCTGAAGATGCTATAACTAATAGCGAACTATACAGAATGAAATTTGTCTACTCGGAGTTGATTTTCTTCTCTATTATTGGAGATTCATCAGTGGTTCCAATGGATTACTTCAATTAGATATACTTGTAAAAAAATTCCAGGTGGGATGTGCCATATAGCAGTTATGTAGAAGTTCCACTTCAAAAATCTTTGAACTTTTTCAGTTCAAAAAATAATTATCAACATTTGTAACTATGCTGTCAAAATGCAATGGTATGTGCAATTTCACATCTCAAGTTTCAAATAAATTCTGGGGACCTCCAGAGGAAACAAAAAATTGTGCATTAACTGAGTGATAATTTGTGATTTTATTCATTGGAAATTGGCCAGAATGCATCCCCAGAAATCTGAAAGCCCAGGGCTATGTCAGTAATGTAGAGAGAAATAACACTGCTTTTGGAAATGAAGTGTTTACTTTGTTGACACAAAGTGTACTAGTCCACTTATGTAAAGTGCATTATGCAATAAGTCAACAATTACAGGTCTAATTACCTGAATGGTCAACATACAGTTCTATAATATAAAGCCTGAAAGTTAAAGCAGAATATCAGTGTTACAGTATGTCTATTTGACAAAAATGGTCAGACTTCAAGCTCACTTGAATCCTTTCTCCATACTGACCAGACACTCATGGCAGGATATTTTCTCTGACTGCATTTTACTTATGTGTGTATAAAGCAGGGGTTGATGTAGACTTGATTGAGATATATTTAGCTGACTTTACCCTGTGCCACATGATTATGTCAGCACTAACAGCACCAATGTCCTTACAATCCATTTTTAAAACATAATGTTAACAAAATTAGTAATTTTAAAAAAGAATGTATAATGAGATATAAATCAAGCATTATTTTGTGGGCTGCAAAATCCGTATGAGATATGGGCCTTCAATTTCAATCAATCAAAAAAAAACTTTCAGTCCTTTGAAATCCTTTGTCTGCCTGACAATAAAAAACTTCATGAACAGTTGAAACACCAATAAGTTTACTGTCTATAGTTCCACTCAATGATGAACAAAATCACGAACCTACATTATGAAGCAAACTCCTCAGGTGTGGCCTGGGGAATGTATAGATATCGGATTCAAGTCATGAGAATTTCATATATTTAAAAAAATGGCTATTTGGTCCTACAAGGGATGTGAATTATAACACTGGGAATGTTACATTCATGTTCAGCAAAATAGAATTACTTTTCCCTGATTAAGAAGCAAATTTTCATTTTTGTGAAAAGGAAATCTTATTTTGAGATGCAAAATGCGTCTCCATGATTCGCCAACACCACCAAAATCTTGTCAGTTCTTTGCCTATCTTGCAAGATCATTATATCAAAATTTCATGGAAATCAAACACGTTGTTCAGAAGATATGATGTTACACATGTTTATCTGCATTCATGTCTATAGCGCCATCTAGTGATGACCAAATGCCACGAAAAACAAGCGGGTGAAATCTAAAGCGCCAGGGAGATGGCACATAAAAGTTTACTATTGTCTTGATAAAACTTTAATCGTGATAATGGTTATGGAGGTTTTGAAATTAAGTCAGATAAATGATATTTTTCATTTAAATGGCAATTTGATTCGCACCGAAAGGGAATTTTCATGTCGGCAATCCTATATTTATGCTTGACAACCTAGAATAGAACAGTTTTTAAATATTTCTCCAAGCGAATTGGTGAATTTTCATTTCCCAAAAAACTCTTTTTCTTGAGACGCAAAAAAATTGCCTTTATAATTATGCCAGCTACACCAAAACCTTTTCAGCACATTGCCTATCCTTCAAGATCATTGTAATGAAATTTCAAAGATATCAGACAAGCCGTTCAGACGAAATCGTCAGAGAAAGGTTTATCTATGCTCTGACTACAACGCCACCTAGTGGTGAGCAGCGGGTATCGAAACACAACCAGACAAATTTCCCAGGCCTATGGAGATAGTACACCAAGTCTGACCCGAAAATATTTAACGGTTTCAGAGATATTCACGTTTAAAGTCGCGGCGGCGGCGGCGGCGGATCCGGCGGAGCCGTTTCTCATGAAAACATAAGAGCATCCACTTTGTGGAAATGCTCTAAATACCAGCTTGTGTAAATAATCACATAAGATGTGCGATTTAAATTATGACTTGAACGCAGTTTACTCCACGCAAAGTAAACTAGCGGGTCTTTCAGCACATCGAAACTTGGGAAATTATGGCCCACTTCTAAGCTTGAGTAAACTTGACTATCTATTCAATCCGCTTATATTCTCAGTACACGTGTTCTGAATTTCAGCAGTGTTCAATGTAATATCACCGCAAACAACCAAATATTTGGGAGAGCTGGGTCTCTTGAGCCTACCAGACTTCAATCTGGATCTTACAGTATCTTGTATAAACAGGTGGAGAATGGGTCAAGTGTATTAGTGCTTTTACTCTGTTATCATGTGCAAGCATAAACATGTGGACAATGAGTAAATGGCTTAGAAGGAATTTGTCATTTCTGTACAAATGTGGGCATTCTCTATATCCACGCTAATGTGTCGTGTCTATCTTCCTCTATACACCAACCCGTATATTCATACGCCCTCTAAATTTCAAGTATTGCCGGTATTTGTTTAATCGTACATACCAGTTATGGATAGAATTTGAACATATGTACTCCATAAGTGAGAAGAATACTTCCCTATGTAGGTAACGATTCTAAATATATATTCACCTATATAAAATATCTCTCATACCTGTACGTTGGAAATCTGTATACGTGTGTGTAATGGACGACGGTTGAATTATGAATGACGGACCAGACGCTTATAATTACATACGCGCACAATGTAATGTTGCGGTTCAAGTTTGAGCCATCTGAAATATATATTAGAAGCCCCCTCCACGCTCATCTAAATCTAATTCCATGAAAGTCTGCAAACCCGCTACTATACATTGCTCTTGCTTCGTGTATTGCAAAGAGTAGAAAGGAAACCACTTATAAAATTTGCGAGACAGGAGATCTTCCCTTGTTATTTCCACTGGGTTTTTTTATTGATTATCGCTGCCGGTATATATTAAGAGTATTTTGCATTTACCACGTCTTTCTTCATATCTGACCGATTGGCGATACTCTATGGTAACTCATGCAATTTGGTTAAGTGCCCTCCATATTAAGTATATCGAGTTTAACCCATCCGTACCGCTAATTCTGACCATTTTATGTTGATATCGACAATGTCATCAACAGGAATACACCAGAGATATACCAGTGCCAATAATACATTACGCAGTTTCAAGGAAGACAATAATCCGAGCTTTCCAACAATTTGTAATGTCATTGAATTATTCGTCTGGACATTCCCCCTTCCTGAACATGTATACCATTGCCGAGAAATTGTTGCTCGTTTTTTTCATTGTTTTTCATTGGTACTCAAGTACTCTCTTAAATCGCAATTGTTGTATTTAACATTATAAATATCCGAGGAGTGATAACATTATATGAAGTGGGGTTTTTTTCAGAAAGTGTTGAAAAAAAGTGTTATATTCAACATTACAGTGCTGAATAACAGGATCAATACAACACTTTACCTCGGACGTTTATAATGTTAAATAAATCACTTTCGTTTACGGGTGTACCGATACGGTAAAAGGAAGGCGAAATCTCAGATGTTAATAGTGTCAAGTATGTCTTGTTGACACAGCACACATCAGCATACATTTCACAGTATCATCGTTATTCCACCAATAATACAATGAGTATGCATTTACAGTGTGCTTGTTCAGCTAGCATCCTTGGTGAAGGAACGACGGATCATACACTCTTCCATTGTCAGAGCTTGTAAAATTCTTCTTTTTCCGTCGATATAAGCATGTAAAGAGTGCGCAATCTGATGCCAATTGAATGGCATAACACCATTCCCATGTTTTGTCGTGTCCATGACTTGATCTGACGCTTCGGAGCACAATTCATTTGATATATAGTAGCCTGTCACTATTTAAACAATATTCTGGGGAAATACCATCATAACAATAATTCAAACAGCCCTTGTCTTTGAAATTTCAGCGTTTTGTTCTCGTATATACCTTTGATGTACAGTATATGATATGTGTTAATATGGACTCTTTATACTAACCAATGGGTCTTCCAACAGAAATCCAACCTCTTCTGATATATGAAAATCCTTTAAATCCATCTTT
>JAVTVY010041628.1:0-19230 GCA_036873755.1 Hanleya hanleyi | reverse complement strand
TAGAGCTAATAAATTTTCATTCGAGGCGGAAATCAATTTTCAGCAGAGAGAATAGGCCTTGCAGATCGGCTCTATACAGTGCAGTCTAAAAACCGAAACCGGTGTGATAGATAAGAATTTCCACACATCAATGTACCCTATATTCTTGTATTCGTGGGCACCCTAAATGTACAGCTCGCCATCAGTACCGGTGTGATGGATAAGAATGTCCTGGTGATTAGTGTCCCTTTTCATATCCTTTTCTATTGCAACCAAGGACAGACACTTGTTCCCAGTGTGAAGAAATGTATCCTAGCTGGGTTAGAAGATAGGGACCGGACACTCTTACCCATCGGACATTCTAAACCTCTACACCGGCCTTGTTCATCTCTGTACACGAAGGACAGAATACAGTGGAGCACATGTGGCATTTGGAGCACCAAGTCATCTCTTAATGTTGTACCACAAGTAGCACTCCTCAGGGAATAATGGGTATCTTTGGGGGAGGGACAATGGGTGTATTAATATATCTCTCGCACTCTTTTTTCCTCCAATTCCAAAGCATGTAGAGGGTAAATTTGGCGGAAAACTCCAGTCGAAATTGAAGTTTTCTGTTTCCGCTTGATTATTAACGGGTTCTGTTCTCCGCATTGCCTGTCTCAGGTTGTTGTTCAGTGTTCGAAGCCATCACGAGGCAGTTTAATTAAACGCGCAGTGACATATCCTAATCGAATGTGAATTGAAAATCAGCGAGCAGGCGCACAAGAACAAAGAGAGACTGTCACGAGACGGGGCAGCGGGGTGTATTATAATCACATGCCAGTGCATGATGGGATACAAAGCCAAAATAAACATGCGTGCTGTGTGCAGTGTCGACTACCTTAAAACAATTAGGGGTTAATTCATCATAATGGATATCTTTGGGGGAGGGGCTGTGGGTGTATTAATATACCTCTCGCACTCTTTTTCCTCCTATACCAAAGCCTATAGAGGGTAAAAATTATGTAGCACCTAAATGTTGACTTGACCTCTCAGCCTCAATTTTGTTTATGTGTGTGCATCGCAACATACTTACGGCGGATACTACGGTACAGTACAGTTAAAAGGCAAGTCTAATGTGGTGGACCCAGTAGCAGTGCGGTAGAGGACCAGTAGCCTACCGGTGCAGTACCAACGCGGAAGCAACGCAGTGACCGCGCAATATCAATGCAGCAGCAACGCGGTAGGAGCAGAGTAATTAGAGCGCAGTCATTCTTGCATAATTACCACGGTACACGTACATTATTCGGGGATCACGAATGTTTATGTCTAACACAACGATTAAACGATAGCATGCATGCAAATGGTCCAACTACGGATTTAAAAGATCTTCTTTTGCGTATCACTGTTGTCGGAGATGAGAAACAGGGATATCCAATAGTCATATCACACAGGATTTTACATTCAGGGATTGTACATTATTTACTATTGGGGTGCACGCCAGAGTTATCCAGTTCAGCCGGAAATAAACAGTGGGGTCCCCTCTCCGGTCGTCAATAGTCAAATAATCTTTAACGCAAACCTGTTACATCCATATAGCATCTCAATTTGAATGTTTGTACCATCACTACAAGGCAGATGGGTCCGTGTAACCTTGCACAATTCAATTTTCGTTTTTTGTTTTTGTGTTCTCAAAATCAAAAATTGAAAATTGACCGTCAATTTTCAATTTTCGTTTTTTGTTTTTGTGTTCTCAAAATCAAAAATTGAAATTTGACCGTCAATTTTCAATTTTCGTTTTTTGTTTTTGGTTTCTCAAAATCAAAAATTGAAAATTGACCCGTCAATTTTCAATTTTCGTTTTTCGTTTCACTTGTCCCAAAAATGAAAATCAAATAATGAAAATTGCCTCGACTTGTCCGTTTTTCGTTTTTTGATTTTAACTTGACTCGTCAATGTTAACTGCGCACGCGCAAGACTTATGATGTCACTTTCGGTTCGCGGAGTAGTATGGAAAGCGCAAATCGGATTGTTTAGGCAGGTGTGGAGCATAATATGGAAAAACAGTAGGGGGCGAGATGTGGGAGTTTCACTACACTATAGATCCCTGGAGCCAGGCATTCGAGCTAGAATATAATGGGCCAACTGCGCATAAGCGAGTAGGCAATCGTGCAGCAGGTGTGAAGCATTATATGGAGAACAACGGGGTTGATACACATGGGAGTTTCATTAAAGTAGGGGAGTATAATAAATACGTGGGTACCCTAATCACATCTTCATTTATCTAGCCAATTTCTACGTTCCCACTTCGAACTTCCCTTGATATATCTGGACCCCTTCAATGTTCAAATAACTTATAAATAGACACGAGACGTCACTGACCTCGAAAACATCTGAAATTCGAAATGGGTCGCACAAGAGCGTTATTGATTGGCTGACCTAATTAGTGGGCACCTTATTAGGAGGAAAGACGCCGCTAATAGAGGATGATGTCACTCAACGTGACTTCATTCGCAATCGATGTACGCTCTGATTGATTCTTCTGTCGTTTTCGATTTCAAAATCTGGCGTATAACTGGGAAAATGTTGTTGTTGCTGCATCAGCCTATCATTGGCCCTCCGTAGAAGGGTCCAATACTATAGGCTATCCCCGCACAGGGTTTACTTGGACATTTTTGGTGATTCAAGTGAGTTCTTGAGTCGTTGCCTCAATCTCGAACATTTCATCCCCGAGGTTATTTTGAATTAGCATGTCGGTATCCCAAGCCGGCGGTTTTTGCCTTGACTCTCGATGTCGATTTCAGCCTGACATCAAAGTTATGCCAGCGATGTCACATCTCCAACCGTCCAGCTAGTGGATTGGAGTAATGAGCTAGCTGAACCTGTTGAATAATTGGTTTGATTTAGAGGATACCCCTTGATCTTTTTTTTATCCAGAACTATCGTGTGCAACCATGCAACCAAGGCAATGTATAGATACCCTAACAAATCGATCAATACACTGGCTCCCGAGGATGGCCTGGTGGGCCACATGCTTCTCACGCTCCACACCTCTCATACGACACGATTTGCGTTTTCTATTCTACTCGTCGTACCGGAAGTGACATGATAACCCGTCCACATGAGAACTTAACATAGATACGTCAAAGTTAAAATCAAAAAACGAAAAACGGACAAGTCGAGGCAATTTTCAATATTTGATTTTCTTTTTTGCGTGAAGCAAAACGAAAAACGAAAATTGAATTGTGCAAGGTTACACGGACCGAGATGCCACTTTTGTGGTAAAAAAAATAACCCCTTGCAAACCCCTTTACAATTGCTTCAATTTTCCGGAAAACCCCTCAAAACGTAGAAAAATTTGCCATATTCGGTCTATTTTCCAGAGAAATACACAGTCTAATCTTTCACGTTAAGCGGTCATTTAAAATGGTACAAAAAACAGGAACATTGACCTATACGTTTTTGTCAAATTTTCTTGCAGTAAATGAGTCATGATTTTCACGCTCACCAAAGGAGCATAGCTGAAACGTTTATGACCCCGGGCAGGCTAGGCTAAACATGAATTACCACACGAATTAGACACACATCCTGTTTTCATTAGACACATCCTGTGTTCATTATATCAGTTCAAACTTAATCACTATTTTATGACAATATTTTCTTCAATTTTCTGAAGGTAAAAAATAGAATAGAATGACAATTTTAATAGTGTTGGGTCTTTTCCGGATGACAATTGTCCTGTGTATGGAATATATCCGGGTAGGGGGTATTGTACGTGTCCGTTTTAAATGTATGGTTGTCTGATATAATATTAAGCTATATAGTATGTAATGCCTTTTCTGAGAAGAAAGGACGTTGGAGCCAGTAATTAAGGTCTTCCCCAAAATCTTGCATTACCATTTCTAGAGCTTATAGCGAATCGCTTTTCAGTAGATGATCTGTTTTTTGGTCTATATAGACCATGTCTTCATTACAAATGCGATCATTTGTCGTGTTTGTATCATGGGAATATTTACACTCGTTTTTTTTCGTTTTTTTGATATTGTGAATATACACAGCTCATTAATGTGATATACGATATGGAGAAATAGAACCAAATGTCACACGGATAGATTTAAGGCAGCGGAACAAGTGAGCCAACTATTGAACCAAAATGGTTTTGAGCTAACCAACTTAGTTATCAATGCTTCCAATATCTACTCTATTGATCACAAATGTTCGCTGGTTGGATTTTAAACGAAGCCAACTGGTTGTTAATATAACATTGATTGTTGTTTCCCCTCATATATTGATCATTTGTCTCGTTTGGTTGTATGCTAACCGAGAAGTAGTTTGGTGATGTTTCTTGACCTGCTCTCATCTCAACATTTGCGCTTGCCCTAAACCCATGGGGTCGAAGTAGTGAAGGTAAACGCCGGCTGGATAATTTTGACACTTGTGTGGCTCAACTGAGGACAGATATTTGGTGAACTCAGTGAGCACAGCGAACTCTCTTATCATTTCTATGGGTATGGGGGCTAAGTGAATGAGAGGGTGGATGACGTCACGTCCTCTCGAAGTCGCGTCCGTATGGCAAGCCGTTTTGCTTTTTATTCAGTATTTGCTGATATCAGCAAATATTTGCTGATATCATCAAATGTGTTGCTGATATCAGCAAATCATTTGCTGATATCACCAAATCATTTGCTGATATCAGCAAATGATTTGCTGATATCAGCAAATGCGTCCATTTGGTGATATCAGCAAATGATTTGCTGATATCACCAAATCATTTGCTGATATCACCAAATCATTTGATGATATCAGCAAATCATTTGATGATATCAGCAAATAAACGCATTTGCTGATATCAGCAAATCATTTGCTGATATCAGCAAATCATTTGCTGATATCATTAAATATGGCGGACTCTCGGTCTTGGGCTAACATAGAAAAGACTGTTCCCTGGATGGTATCCCAGAATACCATGCAATGGGGTTTCAAACAAAGGGAAGGAAAGATGTCGATCGACCCAGTTCAGCCTACTCTCGATAGAATACGGGGAAACCTGCGTCAGGTACTAAGGTTGTTTTCAGATAGTGGGGATCTTACTATCGCAAGACAAAGATTAACTGCTTCATTGGCCAACTTAGAGAGAAATGACAACAAGTACGATGAAATTTCGTCTCCGATAAAACAGCTTCCGGAGCTCCGCCTGCAACAACAACAAGAAGTTGACCACAGCAGCGATTGATTCTCCTTCCTAACAAGATGTTGATGTGCAAAAACAACAACTGCCAGTCGACGATATAACGAGAAGAGTAAGGGCAGGTATGTATTTCTAGCTTTCCATCCAAATCCACCGGTCGGCAAGGGTGAATTGGTTCATTTTGTCGTTTTGATGGGCATAAGAGTTTAAATTTAATTGCCAGACAACAGATTTTTGTTGGGTATTTTGAAAAATGCTGCAAAGTGTATATGGCTGAAGTCAGTCACTGGATGTGTAGTGCTATTAGTTTCAATTTAGATTTTGAACCTACCATAGCTGTTTCCTAAATGTCACATGTACATGAACACACAAATATGTGTCACTTTTGGTCAATCGATATGCAATAAGCCACATGATCATATATTCATAAGTTGTTGTTATATTTATTCATTTGTTGATGTACCTTGTCCCATCAGGGCTAATAATACATCATGTTCACATGTATATTTATTCGGTACAATACATTGAAATTGAAATATATAATCCCAGTGTGGCATATTACCGCATATTCATGCCAAGCACGAGAATGAAGGGCAGGTTCATGCACATGCGTTTTTTTCACAAGAGCCAACAATGCCAGGGGGAAACAAATTCAAATACTTTATTCGGCATGAACACAATTTACATTGGTTAAGGCCGCATAACAAGACATACTACCATACAAATTGAAAGACATTATGCAGATTAAAATTCACCGAATACACACGGGAATGACTGTTGCACGTTATATTGAAGTCTTTTTTGAAAATTGTACCAATATTAATAAATTAATATCCTATCAATGCTTCCCAATCGTATATGTCGCTATGTAGGATCTTACTGATTTCAAGTGAATTTTGTGTTCGTAGCACCCAGCTCATGAAAATTTATTAGTCTTATGACATCACGACCGCATTTTAACTACTTTACGTGAGTTGGGCAGGGGGGATAGGTTCATGGACTCTGCGTTAACTCAAGGTTACGCCAAGGACGAGTCCATAATTCTACCCCGCATTATGGCGCCAACCTGGCGGGAGGGCGGCAACATCAGAAGATTCCATCACAGCTTGGCGTGTGCTTCGGCTGAGCCAACCAGAATTGTCATTACCGTACGTTCCCTTCAAAGCACTATGAAAACCTCTCGGGATTGGTCAACACGGGCGTTACTGCAAGCCAGTTAGATCCTGCAAGCGACATATCCAAATGGGGAAGCAGTTAGGATTTAATTTTAATTAGATTGAACTTGTACATACAACTATTCAGGGAACAATCTGATGAAATTATACGACTCACATCAAAGAAATTTAGACAATATTGAGCGAGCAGGATGCTTTTTGAATATTATTTGAGCAACACATTACAAAATCAAATTCATCACCAACAGAGCTCACCCATTACTGGCAAAAGTACACATTTCTCCTGGAATTCTGTGTTGGTGATAATAACCTGATTTAATTTCTAAAGAATGATTACGGTACTTATCCTTACTTTGGTAATCAGCACACGTTGAGGTTTAGACTAATTAAAAGTTAAAAAAAATTTCAAAGCAATATTCGTCCAAAAGATCCAATTTATGATTCAATGGACTACATCATGCTTTGCCAGTCGTATGTGAACTCATCGATAACACATCTGGAAAATGTACATTGAAAGTTAGTGAATCTACATCCAAGAAGGATGCACACATGATAAACCTGTGTACAGATAAGATTTTCTTGATTTCGTCACATCATTTGGTACCCAAACCGATTTGACCCTAACCATTTCATACCCAGTCCTTTTCATACCCAGTCCGTTTCGTACCATAACCTATAAATCTTAATGGCGCAATTCTATGAGATTAATTTTTACTGATTTAACAGACAGCTGAATGTCTTCCTGAAATTATGCATAACTTAAAGAATAATTAAGAAATATTAGATAATAAAGTACACATACATGTAATAACTTACGAAGACTACTGCATCCGGTCGATTCATTGAATTGATTGATTGAAGTTATAGTTTTACATGTTTGAGGGCCGCTTCCCATATTCACGGCCCATCAACTCAATGTTTTATTTAAATTTCACAGTACCGTACATTTCTTTCTTAGGTCATTTAAGGTCTTTACAGGCTCTATATTATAAAATACATGTAACTAAATAAATATTTTGAATAAATATTCATCATTTGAGTCGGATGATGGTGATTTCATCGATGACTCGACATACCGGCAGCACAGTGCCCTAGGCGGTAAAGGACAAAAGAAAATCCTGCTTCATTCGCCTTCTCCTTCTGTTCTTATTGGAAAGATTCCGAATATTTGTATCACAGTTTTTATTTTTCAAATAATCAATTTTAAAACAATAAGATATATTTTTTTATCAATTGAGTGTTAAAACTGTATGAAAAATACTCCCATTTAGCTCATAATGATACCAGTATGCTTTTCACTTCAATTTTTGGGAAGCCCGGCGCACACGAGAGCTATCAGCTGAGCTGACGGCCTCAATTGCCGGTTAGCTCAGGGGCTAGCTCTCGTGTGCGGGCAGTTTTTGGCCTCTCGAGGCCGGGGAAAAAATATCAGACTTGTTTGATAATTTCGCCTCGCGAGGCCAAATCCTCAGCGTGTGCGGCGAACGCAGGCCAACAGCTCAGCAGTTTTACTGCACCGGCCAATGAATCGCATGTTATTTTCACTCGATTCATGCGCACGACTCTTCAAAATGGACTTGAAGAAGACATTATGCGGGCACTGAAATCAATTTCGTGAAACTTTTGCTCACTGTGTGCGCTGAAACCACACGAGAGCTAGCCCCAGAGCTGACAGGCAATTGAGGCCGCTAGCTCAGCTGATATCTCTCGTGTGCGCCGGGCTTTATGCTTGCACTCTCAGTGTTTAACACAAGTCCAGAAACTTATTTCCCTGCACATGCAATGCTTCTCAACATTCACCAAAATACTGTGTAAGGCCCACTAAAAGGCCAAATTGTTTATCATCAGTTTTGATAGAAAAAAGTCCTGGTGAGGTTTTCCGAGCAAAAATGCTCCTGCTATACAATTGACAACCGTCAATCGACATGCTGTTGAAGTGTGAATTTGCTCTCATTCTGTCAGAACTTTCCACTCCGATTATACAATAAAGGCATCACAACATCAAATTGAAGTCTTGACGAGTGAGCACTCCTTCATTGCAGGGTTCTGTCAAGGCGGAAACAGCTGAGTGGACCCGAGAGAAAACATACCTCTGATAAGCTCGTAAACCATATTTCGGCAAATGACTTTTTACCCCTCGGCCAATTTTGGCCATGGGGTATTGTCGTCGTCTTGTACGTCCGTACGTGAGCGAGATAGCCGGAGAACGGTTCCACTGAAGAATTCCAAATTTGGTATGCTTATTTACCTAGTCAAGGACCAGAAGCCTATTGAATTGGGACCTGATTGGGTGGAACCTTGGCGGCCATCTTTAATTTTATGCAAAATGGAGAATGATCCATATCTCGGAAACCAATACGAAAATTTCAATACGAAAGTTGGTAAACATCGATACATCAAGCAACTTTCAATGAATTACCAAACCGGCTTTTCTGATTAGCTGGAAATCCTGGAGGCCATCTTCAATTTATGCAAAATCAATAATGATACATATCTGTTACCATTCAATTGTTTTATATGAAAGTTAGTATACATCATCGATGCATACAGATACTTTAAATCGGGACCCGATTGACCAAAAAAACCTTGGCAGCCATCTTTAATTTATGCAAAAACTTTAATGATATATATCTCTGATATCATTTAAGTGTTCTATACCAAACTTGGTATACAGAATCGATGTATCAAGAATATGTATGAATAACCACATGAGTTCCTCTGAGTGGGGAGAAGGATGGGCAGCCATCTTTAATTTATGCAAAATCATTAATGATCTCGTTCTCTGATACCGTTCAAGTGCTCGATGTAAAATTTGGTGTACATCATCGATGCATCAAGAGACTTACATCAAATGACAGTTCTGGTTTCTCTGATTGGGCGGAAACCTTGGTGGCCATCTTTAATTTATGCAAAATCTTTAATGATGTATATCTCTGATACAATTTCAGTGTTCTATGCAAAACTTGGTATACAGCATTAATGTATCAAGAGACTTTCAATTAATACCACATCAGTTCCTCTGAGTGGCGGGAAGGATGAGTGGTCATCTTTAATTTATGCGAAATCATTAATGATCTCTATCTCGGATACCGTTCAAATGATCGATGTAAAATTTGGTATACATCATTGATGCATCAAGAAACTTGTGTAATGAATACCGGTTTCTCTGATTGGATGAAAACCTTGGGGGTCATTCCTAATTGTAAAAAATTTTATAATCTGTATATTTGTGACTTGACTGCTTGGTGTTCCTGACATCTTGGTTCAAATTGAATACATTATGAATGTACCCAGAGCTGAGGGGTTTTCAGATGCGCAGCTTCGTATTGTTATTTACTGCTGAAGGATATGATTTTGATTATCTGAAAAAAGTGAAAATTTTCACAAATATTGGTAACATGCAGTGAAGACATTATTTTATCATTTCATCAGGTTGGTTTCATGATAAATGTCTGTCCCAGCAGGTTTTTTTTTTTAATATATATATATTTGTATGTGTACAATTACACTAATGCACTAGAACTTCAAAAACCCTTTGTGTGCGCCATATTGGATTTTCGTACCCGCCAGCAAACATACTGCTATTCTATGGAAAAAGTCACTCAAGCGTAACATTTATGCACCAACATTGAGGTGAGAACGCCCGGAGTTTTTTATTTTACCTGGATTTTACATGGATATTTTTACTCGGATGTTTTATATACCTGTGTTTTAACTATGACGAAAACTGGACGACCTGTGACGTCGTCGCCGGTTGGGCTGACGATTTTGACTGTTGTGATATTATTTATTCGTGTATACCCGGTGGGCGTAAGCGTTTCCACTGAGTGGAAAGGTGATGTTGCAGAATACATTCTTAGCTCCAACTGGGACGCCAATAATCTACCATGTACAAGACTGATCCTAGAGAAATGCTTCATGATGACTCAATCCAACCGTTATATACAAGTCCAGGCCGGAGATAGAGGTAACCTCATTCCAATCATATGTTAGGCCTGTCGAAATCTATGTTTTTATGGTGTCTGCTGCTCGCGGGAGACATTCAAACTAATCCTGGGCCTATAAAATGTCCCTGTGGAATCTGCAGTAAGCCAGTTAAATGTAATCAACACGGAATAGAATGCAGTGGCTGTTACTTCTGGCACCACAGGAAATGCATAAACATGTCGATTGAGGAATACATTCACCTCGGAAATTCGACATTAGACTGGTTTTGTAATACCTGTTTACTTCCCCCGTTCACGGACTCATTCTTCGTAAATTCTGAGACAATAAATGGAAGTCTTCTATCAGAGAATGCTGATTATCTACCAAGAATAGACGAAGTCCAAGACGATTCTTTCTGCTCCGCAAGTTCATCAACACCGGACAATCAAGCTCAATTCGACATATTTGGGGAACTACGGAAATGTAGAATAGCTAACCCCAAGAAACTCATCTGTTCATTTCTCAACATAAATAGTGTCCGTTATAAGTTCGATGCCTTATCTCTCAAGTGCTCACTGAAAGATTGGTTGACATTTTATTTGTTGGAGAATCTAAGATCGATGACTCTTTCAGTGATGAACTTTACTCAATCGATGGTTTCAAATATTATCCCCGACACAGAACTGCTCGTGGAGGCGGTGTCATGTGCTTCGTCAGATCAGACTTACCCCATTCAAGAAGAAAGGACATAGAACCCACAATATGTGAAGCTATTTGCATAGAACTGAAACTGAAATCACGCAAATGGGCGATAATTGGCCTTTACAATCCACCGTCCAACAAAAATGAAATATTTACCGATGAAATGACTGTTTGCCTGGATAAGTTATCCACTTCTTGTGACAATACTATCATTTTAGGTGATTTGAACTATGATATGCTCCGCGACGAGAAAAGTCGTCCTTTAAAGGACCTTTGTGATATGTTTGACATGCAAAATAAGATCAAATCACCCACTTGTTTTAAGAAAGATTGTGTCCTTTCCCTTGTAGATGTTGTATTAACAAACCGTCCTAGACTATGTTCAAACCCGCTGAATTTCAGTTGTGGTCTTAGTGATTGGCACAACATGATCGGAATAGTGATCAATGAAACAGTTTGCCTATCTAGTTCTGAAAAGATCAGCTATAGAAGTTTCAAACATTTCAATGAAACAAATTTCAGCAATGACATAACATCAGCTCCGTTTCACGTAGCATACATTTTTGATGATGTTAATGATGTATATTGGACACATGAAAAGTTGCTGACGGATATTATAAATGATCATGCTCCTCTAAAAAGTCGAAAACCCAAAAAGAGGACTCCATACATGAACTCCACACTACGAAAAAACATTTATAGGAAAAAGATGCTATTTAACAGATACAAAAACTGCAAAAATAGCCATACGTGGAATGAATACAGAAAACAACGTAATGTGTGTACTATGCTCAGAAAGAAATCCATGAGAAATTACTTTTTTGTTAGGTGCGAGGCAGGACCAACATCGAGAGATTTTTGGTCCACTATCAAACCGTTTTTATCTACCAAAAGTATTGGCACTGATACGGCCATTATTCTTCAGGAAGGTGATAACATTATCACTAACCAAGAGAAAGTTTGTACTGTTTTTAACGATCATTTTGTAAATGTTGCTAAATCTATTGGTTCTGACATAGATTGTAATAAGGCATGTGCGAACATTACTCCTCTGGAAGAGCAATTCAATTTCAAGGAAACTACTGAAAATGAAGTTTCGACCATTGTTAAATCTTTAAATGCCAAAAAGGCAACTGGAGTTGACGGTATATCAGTCAAACTCCTAAAATCTGCTGATCTAAGTTTTATTCAGCCTTTGACTAAATTGGTAAATTATACCATTTCCACGAGTGAAGTTCCAAACAGGCTCAAACAAGCTCAAGTCAAGCCACTATATAAGAAGAATTGTGCGCTTGATAAGCAAAATTATAGACCAGTCAGTATCCTGTCCTCAATTTCTAAGGTTTACGAGCGTGTTGCTAGCAGTCAGTTAACCGAGTATTTCACTGGTATTTTCCACCCATATCTGGGTGGTTTTAGAAAAGGGTATGGCTGCCAGGCAACACTATTGAGGCTAATTGAGGACTGGAAAATGGCGTTGGATAAGAACAAATACTGTGCGGCAATAATAATGGACCTTTCTAAGGCCTTCGATTGTATGCCCCATGAATTGCTACTTAAGAAATTGAAACTTTATGGTTTATCTGATAAATCTGTCAACCTGTTAGACAGTTACTTATCTCAACGGTCACAGTGTGTAAAAATAGGCCCAAAGTTTAGCTGCTGGGACAGTATTTTTAAGGGTGTACCACAAGGCTCAGTTTTGGGACCTTTACTTTTTAACATTTTCATAAACGATATTTTTAATTGTATGACTGATTGTGATTTATATAATTACGCAGATGACAACACCTTGTCCAGTGCTTCTGACGAGTTGGAAACTTTGATAAAAAGTTTAGTTGAAAATTGTTCCAAACTCCTCGACTGGTTTTCTTACAATGGTTTTGAGGCACATCCTGAAAAATTTCAAGCCATTGGAATTGGTAAAAAAAACTAGTACAGCATTGAACTCTCTCACCATAACTGATATAAACATTACATGTGAAGACTCTGTCAAAGTGTTGGGCGTCACTTTAGATTCTAGACTGAACTTTGATGAACATATATCAAACCTATGTAAGAAAGCTTCACGTCAGATAAATGTTCTAAATGTTCTGAAGAGATTATCCCACGTTCTCAATACAAAATGTAAACTTGTCATTTTCCATGCTTTTGTATCTTCTAACTTCAGCTATTGTCCGTTAGTATGGCATTTTTGTAGTAAGGCCAATACTCGGAAAGTAGAAAAAGTTCAGGAAAGAGCCTTAAGATTTGTATTCAATGATTTTGTGAACAACTATGAAAGTCTTTTAAAAAAAAGCTAATAGCGTAAGGCTATCAGAGAGTAGGCAGCGATGTATGGCTCTAGAGGTGTTCAAGATATTGAACGATACATCACCAGAAATGTTACGAAATCTTGTTAAAATTAAGACCTCTCCTTACCAAATGCGATATGAAAATCTTTTAGAAATACCATGTGTGCGCACAGAGAGCTACGGTAAAAAGTCGTTTCGCTATTCCGCAACTAAGGTTTGGAATAGTTTACCAAACCACACTCGTGCAAGCACGAGGTATGGAGAGTTTAAAAATCAGTTACGTTTATGGAGCGGGACACATTGTAGTTGTTCCTCTTGTTATAGTGCTTCAGTTTAAAATATTAAATTTTTACAAGGACAAACTCTAGTCTGTGTCACACCACTGATAGTGCCAATTTAGTGTATGATCAATATCTTAATATTATTTTGTATTTGTAAATTATTTTAATATGTTTCTTTAGTTATGAGAATTCTTTGTTTTAAAACAGTCGGCATGAATAGCCTCCATGGGCTAATGTTATATGTTTGTAAACCCGACTCTAAATAAAGCTTATCTTATCTTATCTTATCTTATCTTATCTTAGAGATCCTTGTTGAGAAGAATGTGTGAGACTACAAGTATGGCTCTTTGCCATGAGATGGAACATCAAAGAGGTAGTGGAATTATTCCAACAACCTATTTTACATTTAAATCGCCCCGTTTCAGTGCCTAAGGCTCCAGTTTTTTCAGTAGGCTGAACAAACTTCACTGATAGTGTCAATTATTTGAAAGTTATGTTCATCATGTTCATGTAATAGGCGAGAATCTCTTGTTGGGTCTATTCTCATGATTTGGTTTGGATCTATCAAGTCAATCCACCATAACATGTTTGACGTGCTTACAGGTCTAAGAGGATGTCCAAAACTGGGGAGTAAAACAAATGAGCTGGAACTATTTTTGGAGAAGGGATACTCAACGAAAAAGATGGCTGTTTACAAACATCTGTATGCAAATAACATCAAAATACGTCATGATCACTACAGTGCTGCAAGCCCGGAGGAGTTGAGAAGGAAGATACAGGCGATACATGAAGAATCACCCAATACTGGTAATGAGGTAAGACTGGTTTTCTCAAATTGATAGAATGTTTTTTCTCATAAGAAAATAGGAAAAAATTCAAAACATGGCAGTGTGACCTATTTGTGACATGAAATATTAATTTTTGTCAAAAACCCAGACTTGGAATGACTAGTATATTATTGTTTTTATACTGTATTGCCATATTACTCAGAATGGCAGACTTTTCTCTTGCAGGGCAGGGGGTATCTCAGTTATCCCTTTAGATAACAGTTAAATCTAGTTTGGATTATTGTTGAGCTTTTTCATTTCTTAGGTGTGGGGGTGTTATTTTTTAATCTACCACTGGAGCAAATGAGAGCCTGTGATTTAACTTCTGTTTGTCTGTCTAGTTAAGTTTGTCTGGTTGAAGTATTTCTCTGGGCTGGTTAAAGTACATGTAGGCTTGCTAAACATACTTATGAGACACATCCAGTACACTTGCTGGATAGCCTCACTCTCAATATCCAAACCATGTTTTTTTCTCCCCCTCTGCAGGCTTCTAGCTAGTCAAGAGTCTCAGTGTCTTTGACATGGCACTCCCTATTTTGAAATGAGACTCCCTAAAATCTGGAAATTTAACATGGAACTGAGACCAACCTCTATCTCCTCCACCCTATAATAACCGCATATATATTCTGAAAGCTTACATCATTGTACAATTACGGAACACATGCATTACATCTTGGGAGGTAGTGACCACCCCCACGGAAGTGGGCCACATTATCGATCTCCCAAACTAAGCCTCACCCCACCTCATACCCTCCTGTATTAGAGAGCTTACATCATTGTACACTGCATGCTCAAATGCAGCCATCACATATCCTTCAGGAATCGTAACACAAGTGTAAACTGTATGTCAACTATGCTGCATGCAACCCCTAAATTTGCCTGTCATTTGATTTTCTTGTTTTTCCAGTCCAAACCCTATTATGAGAGCACTTTCAATATGACGAAGGATGAACTTGAGGACCTACTGGGACACATAGAACGATGGCTGGAGAGAGATGATGCAGACATTGACAAAGCAGAGCAGTTGTTACGACAGTTGTGAAGCTTCTGAGGAACTATAAAGAACAGTATGAAACACTAGTCACACTTAGAGAGATGGATAGGTTCCTGTTAAAGCGTTTCGAGGGCTCAGATGATGATATTAGGTTTTGGACTGGGTTTTATTCATATGATGCTTTCAAGATCTTCTGGACCCATTATGTTGAACAGAACAGTTGCTGTGTGAGGTACTGGGGTGCTCATAATGCTGAAACTAGAAGTAACACCAAATGTGGACT
This sequence comes from Hanleya hanleyi, assembly GCA_036873755.1. Classification (NCBI taxonomy): domain Eukaryota; kingdom Metazoa; phylum Mollusca; class Polyplacophora; order Lepidopleurida; family Hanleyidae; genus Hanleya; species Hanleya hanleyi. The sequence goes on along the minus strand of JAVTVY010041628.1, from coordinate 3,601 downwards.
GAAGCGGAAGCTAGTAGCAGCAGTTGATGAGCTGTTCATGGTTCTGGTGAAACTGAAGAGAGGAAGTGCAAACAAAGATCTGGGACAGCGTTTCGGACTCAGTGAATCTCATGTATCCCGAATATTTGTAACATTGTTCAACGTGTTGTCTGCTGTTGATATCTGGTTGTCTAGAAATAAAGTTAGGAAACACATGCCCCACTGTTTTAAGCCACTTTACAAAGCTGTCCGGGTGGTTGTGGACTGCACAGAAATTCGGTCAGAGCGGCCTTCAGATCTAGAGGTGCAGTGTGCAACTTACAGCTCTCACAAAAGCTGAAACAAATATAAGGCACTGATTGGCATTTCATCAAGTGGGATACAGACTTTCATAGGTCCATTGTTTGAAGGTTCCATCAGTGATAATGAAATCACTAATCAGACCAAACTACGAGATGTACACAAGCCAGGCGATGCTATGATGGCCGATCGTGGGTGGACTTGTGCTAACTGGTTGGCCAAGGAAGGTGTCCGATTCGTCACCCCGCATTTTCTACATGGAAAAAATCAGATGAATATCCCAGAACTCATGGAAAGTGTCTCCATTGCAAGAGTCCGCATCCATGTAGAGAGATGCATGGGACGTATCAAGCAGTGGCAATTTCTGAAGAACGACATTCCACTCAATTTCTGGAACATGATTTCTGACATTTTCCAGGTCTGTGCTAGGTTGGTCCTTTTCTGCCCCCCCCCCCCTCTTCCCCTTGATAGAGGATGAATACTACAAATATATGTAATACAATGACCATGCTGACTGAACGTTCTTACCGTCGGCCATTGAAGTATTCACAGTTTGCAATTGCACTACTAGTCTACCATATATATTTTATATTGTTTTATCTGTCATTGACACTATTTCTCTTAGTCACTGGGCTGCCAAGTTGCTGTCGTGGTTATAAGTCATTGTTCAAACTACATCCTGTTTTATTACCCCTCGGCAATTTTGGCCTCGGGGTATTGTCACCATGTACGTCCGTCTGTCCGTTACCGCATTTTAGGCAGAACCGCTCGAAACACAACCACCAAATTTTCAACACTTATTTATATAGTGCTAAGTCAGATGCCTATCGAAAATGGCTTCCCTCGGCCCATATTTTACAGAGTTCTGCCCCTTTACAGATTTTTTAATTTCTATTTCTGTCCTATATGCCTGAATGTTACCAACTAGATCTGCAAAACTGTGTTCAGTATAGCTACATGTACTGTATTTTGGAACTTTATATTGTTGTATTCTACAAGCCAACAAAGGATTACTCGCCTCGGCTTATGGAGTTATGCCCCTGTCGGATGTAATAATCTTCGATTTTGTTAGTTGAAGCTGAATGTACAAGTTATATCTGCAGATCCGTGTTCGGTACAGCTTATTCATCTTGATTCTTATTTCACAGAGTGCTAAGTGTTAGTCAGACGCCAATCGAAAGTGGCGCCCCTCGGCCCATACTTTACAGAGTTATATGCCTCTTACAGATATATTAATTTCTATTTCTGTCCAATAATCCCTAAATGTAACAACTATCTCTGCAGAACTGTGTTCGATATAGCTACTATATTTTGGAAACTTATTTATATTCCTGTATTCGACAAGCCAACAAAGGATTACTCACCTCGGCTGATGGAGTAATGCCCCTTTCGGATGTAATAATCTCCAATTTTGCTATCTGTAGTTGAATGTACAAGTTATTTCTGCAGATCTGTGTTCGGTACAGCTTATTCTTCTCGGTTCTTATTTTACAGTAGTGCTAAGTCAGACGACTATGGAAAGTGACGCCCCTCGGCCCATACTTCAGAGTTATGCCCCTTTACAGATATATTGATTTCTATTTCTGTTCCATATGCCTGAATGTAATAATCTCCGATTTTGTTATCTGTAGCTGAATGTACAAGTTATATCTGCAGATCCATGTTCGGTACAGCTTATTTGTCTCAGTTCTTATTTTACAGAGTGCTGAGTCAGACGCCTATCGAAAGTGGCACCCCTCGACTCATATTTCACAAAGTTATGCCCCTTTACAGATATATAATTTTTTCCATTTCTGTCCTATATGCCTGAATGTAACCAACTACCAGTATACCTTGATCATCCCACATAGAACTATCTCTTCCCCAATTCACACTACACATGGGTCTCAATCACTTGGGGAAAGCCGAGGGGTTTTGATTAGATCAATCTCCTGTTGAACTTCCTCTCAATTGGGTTTCTACAAGTGATTGAACTGCTTACTGTGATTGAATGGTTAAAGGTTATACCAAATGACACTATACTACTTTGCATTAAAACATACCCAGTAGTGTTCCAAACAACAAATTAGTATTTTTTTCTTGAATAATGTTGTCGAAGTGGGTTTTAGGACACGAATAGCACTCATGACATGAGGGAGAAAACATATTGGAGCCATGACCTCTGGTGCATGACGTCACAAACTGATTACGATTGCGCCATAAACGTCATAGTCTATGACATCGGGCGATGTTACGAAAGATTCACCCGACTGTGGGAGCTCTAGCGTAATGTCGCGGACATTTTGACGTCACAACAGGCATTTGAGCGAGATCGTAATCAGGTTGTGACATCATAGGTGAGGCGGACACCGCTTTCGTTGTTTTGAAAGGGGCGTGAAATTGTCGCACTTTACTGCTGCTATTTCCAACCTTGGGCAGTTTGAAAACATACAAAAATGTAAAACAAGTCTATATAATCACCTCTACAACAATTTAGCACAAAAAAGAAGCAGATTTTGAGACCATTTTGTATAACCTTCAAGTATAAGTGATTGTACTATATATCAGTACACTGTGACTGAATGGTTGCTATAAGTGATTGATCTACATAACAGTACTGTGATTGAACTGCGTTATACTGTGATTGAATGGTTGCTATAAGTGATTGATCTACATACCAGTACTCTGTGATTGAGCTACATACCAGTACTGTGATTGAATGGCTACTATAAGTGATTGATCTACATACCAGCACTGTGATTGAACTGCGTTATACTGTGAGTGGATGGTTACTATATAAGTGATTGATCTACATACCAGTACTCTGTAATTGAACTGTGTTATACTATGATTGAATGGGTACTAGTGATTGATCTACATACCAGTACTTTGTGATTGAACTGCGTTATACTGTGATTGGATGAACTACAAACCAGTACTTTGTGATTAAACTGTGTTATACTGTGATCGAATGGTTACTAGTGATTGATCTTTATACATACCAGTACTTTGTTATTGAACATCCTCTCAAACTGGTTTATATCAGTCACTGGACTGTTTTATACTGTGATTGGTTACTATAAGTGATTGAACGGCCTCATAAACTGATTTCTATTGAGAATACTGTGATTGATGTTACCAGTTTGAGAGGAAGTTCAGCGACGAATGATTTGTAGTGATTGAGAGTGAGTGAGTAGCAGGTTTTGTCGTTTTCAACCTTGTTGGTCGTATCACGACAGTGCCTACATGTGCCAAAACATGAGTGCTCACATTTCCTATTACCCTGGACACTGATCAGCACAGACAGTACAGCACCCGGTCACCCATCCAAGTATTGACCGAG
>JAVTVY010041627.1:0-18634 GCA_036873755.1 Hanleya hanleyi | reverse complement strand
GAGTAGGTTCTGTTGAAACTGGTATTCTCGGCACAGGCCGGGATCATTCGATTGGGCAGTCCCCCAAGAACAAGTTTTCGTTGTTGTTGCTCATATTCCTTGCAGGCACAGAAATTATCCCGGTTTGTACACGTCAGATAGGGTATTGGGCTGGCTTTCTCTCCAAGGCTTTGTGATGCCCCAATTGGACGGCTGGAATCGGTTTCACTTTACGGAACTACAGGACTGCGTCTTGGATGATGATCTTGTAGTCAGCTGCGTGCCAGGCTTCGTCAGTGGCCATCAAGGCGAAGGTTGGTGGCGCCTGTATTAGCCGGATTTTGATAGGGATTTTGTTCTGGAGGCAACGGTCTTATATGAAGAGGTCTGCGTGTAGTCGACCGTTGAGTTGACAGAACTGCCGTTCGCGGTGAAACCCATTCTTGCCACACTCCGTGCCCATGGGCTGGGCAGTGTACCGGTAGAATAAGGGGCTGTCACGTGAGATTTTTAGCCCCCTTCGTCCACGATGCTCATCCATTAACATCACATGAATTGTTTGAACTGACCTGTCATCACAGCTCCCACGCTAGTGTATCTATTTCCGCTTAAGCCGGTGCTAGGGATCGTCTAGATACTGCTTAGCCTCCACTTGAACAGCTGCAAATATAAGCGCGGCTGATATACTAAAGCTACGTCCGAGAATAAACCGTATTCTCGGGTATGAATGTTAGGTTCCGAGGGATGATTTTCTGTAGAGCCATATGGTTTTCTTTCAGTCGCCAGACGTCGGCAATTCTCCCCACCTGTTGCATATCGCACCTATTCACATAGAAGTATTTATGGGCTAAATCCACATAGGCCGTATCCGCATTGCTGATGATGAACTCAAAGGGACCTGTTTCGTTGATGTTGGAGAGCGCCCATAGTTCCCGTTCGGGACGATCCACAAATCAAATTCACTGTTGGTGGAAGGGCAGGATTCCCATAGGTGGGGTGAGGACATGTTTACGCAAAGATATATGAATTCTTCGATGTGCGTCCTCGATGAGTCGGTCGTCGACCGGTGCGCAGTCTCGCTTGTTCAGGTCTTTCATTCCCTTCGATACGTTGTGCTTCGGCGATCAAGGCGCCGCCTGCTTCTTTGGCTTGGCGTTTCAGTGCTACTCGGACGGGGACACCGCTGAACGCATCTCCCTGTCGTCCATTACAGAATTTCCGCGTCCATAGGGCTATCTGTAGTTTCCTTCAAATCCAGTGAAGGTGGATATATATCCTGCACTGCGTCATTTATATAGCGATTATTCACAGAGAGAAGATCGTCTATATTGCGTTTGGTGAACGACAAGGGACAGGCTTTGAATTGATCGGTTTTCAAAGCGCTTCCTTTAGTCATATTTATTGGAGAACAGATATCGGCCAGCCAACAGGTGTGTGCAATTAGTTCCCATTGGAATATGCTGTTGATATATTGTATTGCCAAATTCCAGATATTTTCAATGAGATATTCAAACATCCATTAATAATGATATCTCTTGTATGTTGTAGAGCTAAAGAGTGCTTTACGGCTTCTGACATTGATCTATCGGCGATCAGTCTACGAACTTAGACGGTCAATAAGGAGAGTCGAGAAATCCAACGTGGATACATGTCTGTACGATATGTGACCTGTAGCATCAAGTTTTTCCGTAAGTCATAGGTTTTTGCCTTCAGATCACACCGTGTCATGTTGCACGTCATACAGCGCTTAGGGTACTGGATATCCCCAGGCCACACTCCCAACCACCGGTGAAATATAAGGGATTCGGAAGATGCGTGACATAATGGGCTAAGGTATCATGGATCTCGATCGGTGAGGTGTGTGTGTGGAGGGGGTGTCACGGGCTGCTGCTGTTGCACCCAGTCCCAAAGATGAGGATTTTCCACCAATTATATTAGGGGGCCATCAGATCATCAGATCATTTACCAAATCAATCATATAGTTGTCGGGTACCACTTGGTTCTGGGTCGAAAGTTCACCCCTGTCCTTCAGGTTGCCTTTCATCTGCTCCTGCAACAAGCCACCTCTTCTTTGGAACGACGCGGTTAGACACTTTATAACTTCGTCTTCCACCCACTGCACGGAGAGGGTAGTACACCTGGTAATGGCGGCTGTGGGGCGTGTGGTGCTGCATTTACGCGTTTTGTTGGTTGTGCGACTGACGCTGGGCTTGGTCCGGGGGTCTTGTATTTTCCCATGAAGATGTTGTACCGCTGAATTTCCTGATGGTACTCTTGTACTTTCTCACAGTCGCTTAACTCGGGTCGTTGCAGAATCTGCTGCATCTCTTGGTCGTGTGTGTTCATCGTTTCCACCGAAGGTTTGATCCGATTCGGAGATTGCAGTGTTTGAAGCAAGCGTGGTTTGATGAGGACAGTTTTTCCTGTGGCTTATTGTCGGCATAAGAGTACACTCAATAGTGAACCTGATGCGGGCTTCGGCACTAACGCTTGAATGGTGGTGTTGTACTGATTTCGTTCTTTTATCCTCATCATGAAAAACAAACACCCCAGCTGGGGGCCAGTGTGGGTGTGTTTACATGATATGTTCAGTCTTTTTGCACGTACACCTGATGTGTCTCCCCAGGGAAAATACCGGTCGGTAGTCGAAGATGGTCGGGATGACTTGCTTCGGATCAAATAGCATATACCCGTGTTGATGGCTTGTCGAATCTTTAAAGCTTCCAACCCAGGCTGCGTCTGTCCCGCCAAGTGCCGCAGTTGAGTGATGTTCCTCGGGTTTTTTAACAGCACCAGGTAGTGCGTAGTTAACTAATTTTCCGATGTTCTTAGTTTTCCTGAGTAGATTCTGTGCAATGTCGATGATGCTGATCTGCCAATGATGATCGCCTCTGGTAAAGAGCAGGATGAGCCGAGCGTCGAATTCCGCCAGGAGATTGTTTGTGACCACCAAGGTGCCCGGTTCCAAGTCGCTCAGATTGGGTGGGTCTTCCACAAACGTGATGATCAGCATTGTTGCTTACGCCGCTTGCAATTTTCCGTAACACCACACGACTCGGGCAATGGGTGTCGTAATCATGCTCTCGGAGTTTGCACGAGTTTCTGGACGAAATGCGTCTTGCCTAAGCCCGTCGGCCCCGCAATCAGACAGGTGAAGGGATGTTTTGGATGTGTATCCGCTGACGTAGCAATCCGCTCTCGTTAATTCGGTATGAGTAATACGGGCGTAGTGGTCGCTGCAATACTTGGTGTGGAGCTCGATGCTGATCTTGACAGTATGCTCGGCGTGGTGGTAGCTGGGGCCAGATGAGGTTTGACTGGCGCTAGTGTGGAGGAGGTCTGTATATTCGTATGACCTGCACTCACAGCTGGTGGTTGTGTCCTAGATGAGATGTGTAGAGAGCCACAAGCCACATCGTAAAACACACTCCCATATAAGATAGTCAGCAGGGTTAGCAATGTCACCACAAATCCCAATTCTGCTTTGAACGTTTTTGGATATGCTGTGTTCAGAGGCAGTTGCTTTTGTCCATAGAAATGTGTCCATGGTCGAGCGTAGAATGAACGCTGAAGACTGTTGCTCCTGGCTTTATAACCGTGCTACTTGATTGGCTGGCACCCAGGACTTGCAGGAACTGGACCAGCACCGTCTGATTCCGGTGTCGCTGGGTTGTCATTATGCGTTCCACAATGTAGCAGTCTTGCGTTGTTCACTGTAGGCTGTAATTCGTTCTCGTAAAACGTACCTTGCAATGGCTCCCCTTGAAGATCTTCCAATCCATATACCTGCGGTTGTTGGAGTACGTGGCGTTTAATCACAAGGGGCTCATCGCTCCAGTTGGGGAGGTAACTCTTCTCGAACTTGCCATTGATATTAGTTATCCATGTGGGGTCCCCGATCGTGGTTGTGTTTTCATGCGGTGCAAGATACGCCGGTCTTGGGTTTCGTCGCGCTTGGAAACGGTGATGGATGCTCTCTGAATACTACGATGATGGGTTCGATTATAACCGGACACAGGTTTTGGTAAGACATCAGTATACCGCCTTGCATTCTTATAGATGAAATATTTGTAAACGTGGCCTTAGAATGCCCTGTTGAACCTTTCCACATCGGAAGCCTTTGTCTTGTTGTACGTCTGGAAGAAGAAAACTATCTAGGCTTTCAGAAACTGCTGGAAGGGCCTATTGAGGAATTCCGTGTCTTCGTCGGTTTGCAAATACAATGTTTGCAACTCGTCTTGAAGATGCCATTGGACGTTTTCGTCTTGATGGGTAAAATCCACGCCTAATTCGACAGGATATCGATCCATGTCAAGATATACCGATTCACATCGTTGTCTTTGGCGAAGGCACACATTTCGGCCGAATTCGCTTGCTTGAGCGGTGATCAGGATCACCCACGCGACATGGTTTATGATAAGTACAGACTTAAACAATTTGTCTCTATTTATAAGCCAACAACATGGTGCATCATGGGATAGTAACATGAAAAGTACAACCCACATTATCCGCGAATACCTGACGCCGGTTTCGATATTCCTTTCTGAATGCTTTTATTGGGTTATGACGCCGTACCGGTGGTATACGGGTGTTAAATATCGCCTGGACATATTTGTAGGTCACAGAAGTGAGTACCGTATAGTCCCTCTCGTCGTCTTCCTTTTTATAGACGCGGTAGATAATTTACTCATTGGGTTCGGCCACTGCGTCCTCATAGCAGGAGACCAGGTGAACTGGACGACTGACTGGTCGTCCGGTGTAAACGGGTGGTCCACAAAAGGTACCACTTCCTTGAAGGCTGTCCATAGATCAGGGTCTAAGCTGAAGCTTCTGGTGGGATCCTGGTAAAGTTTCACGCATGCGAAGAATAACCCCAGGTATACACCGATGGCTTTCTCGATGTTGATGAGGTCACCATGGAGCTCACCGCTTAACACCCGTTTAAATTTGGTCCAGCCATCAGGGTGTAACGTAACAGTTTCTGATCTGGATTCAGGGCTCGGCCAGCAGACATTCCGGTATTTCATGATGGTGACTTTCCTCTTAGATGAGTGACCCCATCTCGGGTGTAAGGGGAAGGAGTACTCGAGGGACTGGCGACACGGTCGACGTAATGACGCGTGATAAAAGCCCACACCGCCAGTGACACTCTTCTTCATGCTGCATTGGTGCACTAGTTCCCCGTACAGGGTTCCACTTCCGGCTGTGCATGCGCATGCTTATGCCCGCACCCTCCACTGCCACCGGACGGAAGCTTGGGTCCACGCAACTTCTTTATTGAAATCACCATTAGATAGATAGATAGATAGATAGAACCTGTATTTATCCAGGGTTACACAATTAGTTGAATAACTAGTTTACATTGCGGCCCTGCGTTTAAAACATATATACAATATTGGTAAAATTAATTATACTATTACTCGAAAAAAATACAAAATTATAGTTAAAATATACAGTGTACGACAGTCATAAAAATGGAAAAATAGAATAAAATAAAGTGGGTAATATGACTAGAGTTAAATTCACATCAGTATTCAAAGTAGGATTTTAGATATGCTCCTTTGAACGACTGAACGTTGGCGGAATTTTCAACAAACGTACTTAGGGTACGAACACGGGTACTGACCTGAAAATGGCATGTGAACAGTTGGACGCCTATTTCAAGCCAAAAAAGAACGTTGCGTTTAAAAGACATTTATTTCGTCAGGCTGCACAATTACCCACGGAAAGTATGGACGCGTACGTCACCAGACTACGTAAGTTGGCCTCTACATGTAACTTTGAAGATAAAACTGATGAAATGATATGTGATCAAGTTGTGGATAAATGCCACTCTGTTCGTCTCAGACGCAGATTACTGCGTGAACAAGATTTAACATTATCTGTGGCACAAACTATCTCTAGAACAATAGAATCTGCAGAACAGCAAGCTAGTCAGATGGAGGGTAATGCTATTAGCGTTAGTAGAGTGCAAAATGACGGTTCGGGAACAGTGAATTCCTGGCAACAAATCAGTAGTGGTGAAAATGGCCAACCTATGCCAGCAGTGAATGCTGTGAGGGGTAAAAATGGTAGACGGGGCACTCCGCTTAAAAGTACCAATCGTCAAAATTTTGATCAACCCTGTTTTCGATGTGGAGGAACATCGCATTTCGCCAGAGACTGTCCTTATAAGGACAAAACATCTTTTAAAAATTGGGCATTTGAAGAAGATGTGTAAATCACAATTCTACAGTGGTCAACAAAACTCATATCGTAACAACGGTAACTCTGAAAAGAAACGCTATGGTGAAAAGGCAAAAGTACACCACGTGGTCACAGATTCTGCTCAAAATTCATACGAGTCTGATGATGATTATGTTTTTGTTGTGGAGCTGCGGCCGAACGAAACTGGAAAAGTGACAGTTCATATTGAGAATCAATCAGTGGAAATGCTCATTGATTCCGGCGCAACAGTAAACATTATTAATGGGAAAACTGGAAAATGATCGCTCAGATTGGTGTCGCGTTAACTCCTAGCAAAACAAAACTGTTTCCTTATGGTGCATCAAAGCCTTTGGAAACACTCGGAAAATTCCAAGGTTGTATTCAAGTCGGCAATACAACATTGTTGTCGTACCGGGATCAGATGTTCCATTGCTTGGCCAAGAGACTGCCATTCATTTAGGTCTACTACGCATTGGTCCAGGAACAGTTAGTACATTACTCTCTGAGACTGAAATCAAGACAAAATACAGTGACCTATTTTTTGGATTTGGAAAACTCAAGGATTTTCAGGCTAAGATTCACGTTGACACAGGAGTCCGTCTTGTTGCACAGCCAGCCAGGAGACTACCTTTTAACATTCGCAAAGCTGTTATTGCGAAATTGGCTGAATTGGAGAGAATGGATGTAATTGAAAAAGTAAATGGCCCAACACCCTGGGTCTCTCCAATGGTGATCGTCCCTAAATCAGGTGGTGACTTTAGGATATGCGTTGACATACGTCGCGCTAATGAGGCAATCATACGTGAACGCCATCCGATTCCGACCATAGATGAAGTATTGCACGAACTGCACGGTGCTACAGTTTTCACAAAACTGGACTTAAACTGGGGTTATAATCAGATCGAGTTGGACAGCGAGTCTCGCTCGATAACAACGTTCTCATCACATGAGGGTCTATGGCGCTACAAACGGCTGATGTTTGGCATAAGCTCAGCACCTGAGATGTATCAGAATACAATCCATCAGGTTCTCCAGGGATGTGAAGGTGTTCGTAATATCTCTGATGATATAATTATTTTTTGGAGAACACACCAGGAGCAAGATGAACGTTTGGAGAAGGTATTGGTTCGTCTGCGTGAGGCACATCTTACACTCCAGCCGAGTAAGTGTATGTTCAGCATGAACAAACTGGTGTTCATGGGTCACGTTCTGTCGGGTCGAGGAAATTCTGCGAATTCCGTCAACCAAAGAACGCTGCTGAAGTTCGAGGATTCCTTGGACTTGTGAATTACATGGGTAGATTCATATCTGACTTGGCAACGGTTGCATAGCCATTGCGACATCTGACACGTTCCAAGACTGAGTGGAACTGGGGTAAGGAACAGACAGATTCCTTCGACGAGTTGAAACACAGATGGACAAGTGCCGATGTCATGGCATATTACGACGCTACAGCTGCCACTCGACTAGTGGTTGACGCGAGTCCTGTCGGACTGGGTGGAATCCTGATGCAACAGCAGGGTGATGGATGTTTCCGCCCAGCGGCTTACGCAAACCGGACTTTAACTGATGTCGAGTGACGCTATAGCCAGACAGAAAAAGATGGTTTGGCTGTAGTTTGGGGCTGTGAAAGGTTCCATGTATACGTTTACGGAAGTGAGTTTGAGCTGATAACAGACCACAAGCCTTTAGAGGTAATTTACAGTTCGACTTCGAAACCCCTGCACGGATCGAGAGATGGGTTCTCCGACTACAACCATACCGATTTACAGTGAGGTACCAACCTGGTAGGACGAACGCTGCTGATCCATTTTCTAGACTGTTAGTTCTAGACAACTCCAGGAAGCGAAATATCGCAGAGGAATACATCAACTTTGTAGCTGAAAACGCTGTCCCGAAAGCGATTACAAGCGTCTAGTCCGTCATTCATAATCCTGCCTTCGTCCATTAGAGAATATCCGCGTCCATAATCCAAAGACCTATTCCATTTCCAGATAACAGTATTAGCACCAAATCCAAAAAGACAATCATAGTATACATAAACATAGGCTTGTTTCCTGCAAGAGAGTAGCAGTCAACAGTTTTCAATGATGCCGGCAAGACATCATGATGTTCCAAAATATCAAATCCGTATCGCTGATCAGTATTCTTAATCCATAATATTCGTTATAGAGTCTTCATCTAAAAAATGATGTATCTCAGTCACGCTTTGATTGTGACTGTTCATATGAGTTCCATGAGGATCTTGAAGTACATGGGCTCACACGGCCCCTAGCCCCGGGTTAAGCGGAATTAGACACATGTTACGAAAAGTAGCGCCATAGATCTTGCACGATACGTTCGTATTTTGCTATCAGCATGCGATATGTATCGCCAAATTTGAGAAACTTTGAGTGGAGGCGCTTGGTGGAATAGCCCTGTTTTATAAGTTTCTGCAACAATGTTTTGTGACGTTGACTAAAATCATCACATTTAACACATGATCTAGCAAATGCTACTAAGCGAGATATGTATACGCCATATGCAGGTTCCACTGGAATATTACTATCCAGAAAGGGATAGTTTACGATGTCGAAATTGTAATCATCTCTTTTGTCATAAAGTCGACGAGAGAGAATGCCCGCTTCATTTTTATAGAGATATAGATCTAAATATGATGTGCCTGTAGGGCTATCTGTAGTTTCCTTCAAATCCAGTGAAGGTGGATATATATCTTTCACTGCGTCATTTATATAGCGATTATCCACAGCGAGAAGATCGTCTATATAGCGTTTGGTGAATGAGAAGGAACGGGCTTTGAATGGATCGGTTTTTGAAAGCGCCTGCATATAGTCATATTCATAAGAGAACAGATACAGGTCAGCCAACAGGGTGCACAATTAGTACCCATTGGAATACCTATATGCTGCTGATATATTGTGTTGCCAAATTTCACATAGATATTTTAATGAGAAATTCAAGCAACTCTATAAACAAAGAAACATCCCATGAATGATATCTCTTGTATGTAGTCGAGCTAAAGAATGCTTTATGGCTTCCGACATTAATATATCTACGTGTTGCGTGGCACCCTTCGTGAACGATGACTCAGGACGAAATCGCTGCTGCGATGATGCAAGACTGCACGTTACAGGATGTAACACAACGTATTCAAACTGGTAGCTGGGACCGATGCGACCCTACAGTTAGTCCGTACAAGAATGTACGTCAAGAACTGTCTGTTGTTGGGAACATTGTGTTGCGTGGCACCAAAATGATAATTCCAGAAACCCTTCGTGAACAAGTATTCAAACTGGCCCACGAAGGACATCAAGGTGTAGTCAGAAAGAAACAACGCACGAGAGATACAGTATGGTGGCCGGCCATTGATCGTGATGCAGAACATTTTGTTCGGAAGTGTGTTGCTTGTCAAGTTGTTGGAACGGCGCCATCGCCAGAGCCGATCCAACCAACGGAGTTACCCGAGAAACCTTGGCAAGACGTTTCTCGGACCATTTCCCAGTGGAGAAAGCAAACTCGTAGTTGTCGATCTCCATTCGCGATGGCCGGAAGTCGCGATAATGCACTCCACCACACCAAACGCACTCATGGGAGCACTTGATAAAATCTTCTCAAGACATGGATATCCAGAAACCATTGTGTCTGACAATGGTCCTCAGATCGTGCCCAGTGAATTCGAAGAGTATCTTAATACTCACGACATAAAACACCGGAAAGTGACTCTATGTTGGCCTCAAGCCAATGGCACAGTAGATTGAATGAATCAGACGTTGCTAAAATCGATTCGTACCTCTGTTACTGAATCCAAGGACTGGAAAAAGAGATGCCGTCATTCCTCCTGGCATAAAGGACGACGCCTCATGCGTCAACCGGAGTAAGTCCTGCTGAACTGTTGTGTGGACGCAAGTTCAAAACAAAGTTGCCTCAATTCAAGGACATAAGTGTTGAAATACCAAAACATGCTGAAGCAAGCAAACGTTATTGTAGCCAAAAGTTGAATGGACAGCTGTACGCTGACAAAAAGCGAATGGCTAAAACATCACCCATCAGTGTAGGCGATAAAGTTCTCCTGCGCCAAAAGCGCAAGAACATACTGTCAACAATGTTCGAGCGAAATCCCTACACAGTGGTGAAACTGAACGGGAATGCAGTTACGCTTCGCGCCAGTGACGATCGTCTCATACGGCGAAACGTAGCTCACATGAAGAAGTTCGTAGGACCACCAACAGTAAATGTACTTGAAGACATCGAGGATGTTACAACTGGATTGGTTCTCCTGGTTCCGCAAAATTGACTAATTCGAACGTCGGAGCGAACCATGCGAGCTCCAACGTATTTACAGGATTATGTCACCTAATTCCAGGATTGTGCGAACTAATTCCAGGATTGTGCGAACTAATTCCAGGATCGTGTGAACTAATTCCAAGAGTGGATATTGGACCGTTGTCCTTTGTGATTTTTTTTTATTTTTTTATTTTTTAATTTTGATGAAAATGTGGAATGAGACAGGAGCAGTTCATTTATCGCTGCTAAATAGTTAAAGCACCTATAACGATAAAACTTTAGGTTGAAAGTTAGATACTGTTGTTTGGACTTTAACGTTAATTGCCTAACAGTTCAGTTACGTCAAACAGGATATTGTTCCAGTTATAATGCATGGATCCAATGTTTGTATACTCAAGCAGAATTAATCGGTTCTCCGTTTTACCTTGAGTGTCTTGCATGTGCGGTAAAGACTTTAAGTTGCTCGATTTGAGATTTGAATTGTGACTTGAACTTTACGTCTAAAGACTACTTAGGATGCACAATTGGATATCGAAGTCGCTGGATTTTTAACTTTAACTGTTTGAGTTGAGTTTGTTCGTATTTTCTAGATAAGCGTTATCTTGTTCAGTACATTCCGATGCAGTAAACGAAATATCCTCTTGGTCTGTTAGTTAAGTCATAACTTCCGTGGAGTATCTCAAAAGGGGAGGGATGTTATATCCGCTGATCCGCATTCATATTGTACGCGCAGTGATAACTTGGTAGTAACCCTGCATTGTCTGTGTGACGTTGACCACGCCATGATATGATTATTCGTTCCGGGTATTGGGCTGACACATTTAATGGGGAGTAAGGCGGTTGAAGGAATATTTGGGGATATTGTAACAAACAAATTAACCGCATCTGGCTTTAGGTAATACATGTGACGTATTTTTGTAAACTTGATATGAATATTTTATCTCATCTGAAATGACTGAGGAGGTGGGTGAGGTGGAGGGGCAAGGGCTTTTTCCGATAGCTTATACTCGATAGTTTTAACACACCCATGTTTTTAAAACGATAGTTTTAACACACCCATGTTTTTAAAACACCCATTAACTTTCAACCTGTTTGTATTTACATCGACTGCAATGCAACTAGTGCATCGACTATCTCGTGCGACGGTGCCCACATCTGCAAACATATTAAAATATCGGGGTTTTATTATTGTCAACCATTTTACATTTTATTCTCCGTGAAAATTCTCTCCAACTACTTAATCCTACCGATAGCGGTGAAATCTCAAAAAGATCGATTTCATTTGACTCTAGACGGTTCACAACTGTATCTCCGAATTAAAAAAAACTTCCCCTCTATCAGGTGTATTTTGGAAACCGTTTTGAGAATTATTTTGTATTGAGCCGGGCGAAAAATCCAATTTGATGTTGGAGTTTCCCAGTCCCTCATTTTCTGTTAATGTTAACTTTGATAAAGTTCCCCTTCTCATCGGCGTTATGATGAAATGCGGTTATTAACCAGTAACAGCGATGGGTCCGCTATTTGGTCACAAATTGTCGTAAAAGCTTCAACCCAAATCACACCTATGTATATATTTTCTGAAAGAGCAGGACTAAACTGTTAGTTTAAAACACAGCACAGATCTGTTATAGAAAAATGAATCTCGAACATTCCCCTCCAAGCTTGCTTCAACTTTCCTAGAAAACCTCTGAAAATGTCGAAAAATGGTCAAATTCGGCTCAATTTCCAGAAAAATCAGTAACAGTGATTTCAATTAAACTTCTTTCTCATGTTCCCAGATTCGGTACCAACTTAAAGAGGCGAAAAAGGGGTCAACCTGCTCAGTTTTTATCAGATTTTCTCTTCGTGAATGAATCCTGATTTTTAGGCCCACCCAAGGCGCATAAATGAGGCAGGACAAAATTGCTCCATGGCCCCGATCACCGTGTAGACGAAGCCTGCCATCGATCTGTATATGCTCGTTTGCAGCGTTGATAATGCTGAACAGGATGATATTATAGATACGAGCTATCAAGAAGACAAGAATAATTATGATGTAGCAGAACACGGACAGTCTATCGCATTCCCGGGGCCATTGCTACGAAACCGTGGAGAGCCACCTAGAATGAAATTGCTACAATTGTTGCGACCAACGTAAAATAAATTGTCAATCATTCAAGCTAGCCGTGTCTGAAAATCGAATCTTTATACCACCAAAACCCACCTAAACGTCCAGTCTCTATTTCATTTTTCGTTGTTTTTCTGCTATTTTTTCAATTTATTAAACGTCATTTGGGTATTTTTGAAACATCGAAGACGGTGACCTGTTGACCCATGACGTTGAAATCTGATTACGATCATTCACAATCTCGCCCCAGAACTCACTAGCTGCGAAAGTGACCTCTGACCTGGTTGATTGCCGGAAGCGGAAACGGCTTAACTTTCGCACATGTTTGTTTACTTTCTTATTTGTTCTAGTTTTTATGTGTTTTGATCTTTGTCCACAATTGAGCGTTCAATACAATAAAGAATCTTATCTTATCTTGCGCATAATTAATTTAAGCGGAACCAATCTGACGTTCGTCTATTTCCGTATTGGTGGAACTTAGCGCAGCTGGTGCGCTTTGGGGATAGATTGCTATTATTCAGCTGAACACAGAAACAATTTTGTATCACTTGAATGTATTACCGTATGCTCTTTTGGTTAAAATTAACTTCATTTCACCATAAGATACGACTGGATCGCTCGATTATCAAAGACACTATTTCGTGGCCGGATTACTACTTGATCGCCATAGGCTCCCTACGGGTGGCTTTTTGTGCCTTTGTTGACGTCATGATAATACCGTCATATTCAATTGTTGCTCAACGTACTTCACAATAAGGCGTCCGACAATACCAACTTG
Source organism: Hanleya hanleyi (assembly GCA_036873755.1). NCBI lineage: Eukaryota > Metazoa > Mollusca > Polyplacophora > Lepidopleurida > Hanleyidae > Hanleya > Hanleya hanleyi. Next base: position 5,279 of record JAVTVY010041627.1, on the reverse strand, counting down.
TCGATATTATACGTCACGGGTCAAAGGTTACGACTTCATTACATTTTTCACCACATGTTTTTTTTGTTTTTTTTTGAGGTGGTTCGGCCGTTTTGTAAATGACCATTTGCACAACGCACCGCGCAGTCAAGAAGCACACTCAGTGCTATATCACCGGGTTCTGAACGTCGTGATTTCGCATCTTCACAATGACTGAATATGGAAAAAAATGCCATGGATTCCAGTCTACAAAAAAAATCCATTTTTATGACAGTTTTTGTATAAAAAGATGTGAACTTATTAATAACACTGCTTCTCTGTATACTTTCATGAAAAGTGTGCAGGGGGGTATTTGGTAGAAATTTTAACAAGCAGTACATATGTTATAGTGTAAAACAAATAACAAAGGGAAAGCAACGAGAGAAATACCCAAAAATATATTATTGTTTATATACAGGTTCATCGTTCTATTTCACTCATTCAGTTTGTACGAGTGAATAATCTTTTCATTTCTTTGCATAAGTTCTCTCACATACACATGATAAATCCATCTAGGAAATTGTAGTAGAACTGCACGAGGTTTCCGGAATCTGTGCATGTCTCTGGCAATACTTGGAATGTTTATCGGCGTACACGATGCTGAGCTCGTGTTATTACATGTAAATATCAAAGGATCATGTTCTGAGTTAAATGCTGGACGCGTCAACGGGTTCAAGAAGTCGTAAAGACATCGCATCTGGCTTTGTCTGACATTCTGGCTCCGAATGTGCAACCTTATTCTGCTTATATGGTTTCGTAGTCTGATGTTTCAGTTTGTGAGGTTTGTCTTTGTCCTGGTATTGGTTCTTGGACATCCACAGTTTATTCTTATTCCTAATTTTTGCCATCTACGAACCTGTCTGTATCTATAAGTTGGGTAGCTGTAGAACAAATATCATGAGAGTGGAACCCAGAACCATGCCATCGTCAAGTATTCATCCTAGCAAACGCATAATTAATATAATAACAGATAAACGAATGAATATGTGTAGCCAGAGAGTGAGAATCTGTATACATTTAGACGAAACAGTACTACTTGTTGTCAGTAGATGTAGGGGGTAGTCTATAGTTGCGGATGTTTGACCCCTCCCCCCTCAAAATTTTTGAAATCAATATTCCACCAAGTTTTACCCCATAATAATTTTTGTAGGCTTTTTGTTTATTACTATTTTTAATATTATTCAGCTGACTGGCTGATTTGCTTCAAATCAGTGCATGGTATTTTGCCAGTTAGATTGACCCATGCCTCACTATGTAGATGGAAATGCGGAAGTGTGCCTGTAAGTTGGGACCTTTTTCAGCTTGCGGGCACACGGTATACTTCACAACGGGAAAATGAGTTTGAAAACGGCCTGGTCGACCCCTTATTTTCTTTGCTGATTGATGTTGATCCTAGGACTCAGCACAGTGTCGGTGAGTTTAATGACAACCGATTGTCAAGTTTTTTCTGTGATGGGGAATATGACTTATTTTGGACCAAACTTTGAGGATTTTCCTGAAGTCTGGGACAAGTTCAGTAGGGGTTATGGGGAGCCGGATTTATGTCAGCAGGGCTTACAACTGTCACGGCTTCATGGCAAGAGCCTACTCTCTCAGAAAACATATAGTTCTATGAGGAGTCTCTCAAACCCCGGTTGCTGTTTAGCATATAATGAACCAGCCAACTGTTTAATTTCAGATGCCTTGGCTTTACTATAGACTGCTACCTACACGACAAAAAAAAAGCGTTTTCTCATAACATGAAATTTGCATATCTGTGAGTCTAAATTTGCATCAGCACTTATATTGTTTACTACTATGTTGAACACAATTCAAAACAATGATATGCACATCCAACACAGGACTGACATTATTAAACCAGCACATGGGCTTGGGATAGAAAGGGGGGATAACTCATAGCATGACATGGAAATATCTGTTACAATGTGTTTAGTGCTGCAAATTCTGGCTGTTCCAATGGTCCCGAAACTTTTTCAAAAGTTTCAGTGTCACGGATTAATTCCCCGTACCATTAAAACAACCTTATCCCCCCAAACTAACGTTGGATTTAGCAATAATACACGCACTGTAACAGATATTTCCCTGTCATGCTAGGAGTTATCACCCCTTTCTTGCCCAAGCCCCTGTGCTAGCTTAATAATAGTAGTTCTGTGTTGGGTGTGAAATAACATTGTTTTGAATTGTGTTCGACATAAAAGTAAACAATGTTAGTGGTGATGAAAATTTTTGAGTCAGATATATGCAAATTTGACATAGCGGTCTCGTCTGAAAAAATGGCGTCGCAAAAACTGTCAAATATGAATGGAGTAGGGGGAAAGGTGTGGCTCTGTTTTATCTTAATATGACATTCAATCCACAAAAAGTACCCTTCACTTATAGGAGGAAGTCTATAGTTGCGGATTTTTGGTCCCCTGACAGAATTTTTATTGGCTCTTTGTTTATTAATATTTGTAATATTATTCAGCTGGTTGGTTGATTTTCTTCAAATCAGTACATGGTATTTTGTCAGGCTGACCCATGCCTCACCGTGTAGATGGAAGTGCGGAAGTGTGGCTGTAAATTGGGGCCTTTTTCAGCTTGCGAGCACAGGGTATACTGGCATCAGACTCCTAAATAATTTACACGTTCGGCAGTATTAACAAAATTGTACCTTGCTGGTTCCCTAATTGAGTTTAGACTTCCATCTTTCGACAGGAAGTAGTTTATTTCAAGCTCTACAAGGTAACAAACTTCTTGTCAAACTTTTACCGTCAAAACTTCAAGCTGTGCGCGCCTCTACACATGAGGTGCTCATTTCGCTGTTTTCTCTGCCTGCTGAAAGCAGTGCCCAGGTCCCGCAAATAGTGCCCCGGGGAGGCATGTTATCGAGCAGTGAAGTGAATCGAAATAAAATTTGTAGCTATTAGAACAAATACAATACTTGCCAGTGGTACCAACGGCTTTCTATTAATCGTTGCAACGAAGGCGGAAAAAAATCGGGAAAATTCTGGTCTTTGGCAGAGATTACGTATAGGGGTTAACGGATCGGGACTTTTTTTTATTTAGGACCCTGAGGCCTACTTTACAATGGGAAAATGAGTTTGAAAACGGCCTGGTCGACCCCCTATTTTCTTTGCTAATTGCTGTTGATCCTTGGACTGGGCACAATGTCGGTGAGTTTCATGACAATCGAGTTTTCTCCGTGATGGGAAGAGAATATGTTCTATTTTTGACCAAATTTAGAGGATTTTCCTGGAGTCTGGCGCAAGTTCAGTAGGGATTATGGGGACCCCGATTTAGGTCAGCAAGGCTTACATCTGTGTCGGCTGCATGGCAGGAGCCTACTCTTTCAGAAAATATATAGTTCTATGGGGGTTCTCTCAAAACCCGGTTGCTGTTTAGCATATAATGAACCAGCCTACTGTTTAATGTCAGATGCCTTAGCTCTATTATAGATTGCTACCTCATGTTGGACAACCGGGCAGACAGTCACTTGGCTAGCATATATTGTGTCGAAAATGATCTCCTCTGGTCCTTTGGTCGTTGATGCGTTTAGTTATTTTGGAACAGACCTCTGTAATCCATGTGCCCCTGATTTTTCCTGATTAGTTGTGTTCTTGTGTTTTACAACAAGCTTGCTCATCGTGGAAATATGGTGGTGCGAGCAGCTAGACCGATATCAACTGATGATGCTAATGGAGCAATATTGGGTGAATCACCAGTCTATCAACAGTTGGTAGATCGACTGGAGAGGCTAGAAGGGAACAGGATGCCCTACCAAAGGAGGTTTCATAAACCATCTAGGAGGGGTACCTGTTTCATATGTGATCATGAGGACCACTTGTTCAAATCATGCCCCATTTACAAGCGATGTAATGATGATCGTCAGAGGGGTGAGTTTGTTCCCAATCAACAGAGAAACGGACGCCCGTCAAATCTTTAGAAGGTGGGTTGGCGGAAGGAGACAGTTGTGTTAGTAATCCGTCTGAGTCTAGTTTTAGTACAGGGAGAAGAACCAAAACAAAGGGGTACAATTCGCACTGTTCATTAGGAACTGAGTCACTCAAATGGGATAATGGATGCTTTGTTTCCGGGGTTATGCATGGATACCAGAAGCATATCGAATTCCTAGTGGATACCGGTTCAACTATGACTCTTCTTTCAAATTAAGCCTATGATGAGATGGAACCCAACTTGAGGCCAGAGCTGAGACAATGGGATAACAGTATCCTTGGAGTTAATGGTGGAAAATTACTGGTCTGTGGGATGCTGATTTTGACACTCGTTTTGGTGATGGTAACACTTATCTGCAACACATGTTAGTCTGTGATATCACGACAGCAGGCATTACAGGGCAACTGAGGACATCAAGTGGAGATATACACTGCTGGGTTGGTGGTGAAGCTGTGGTGACATGTGCAGTTCAGGCTAGGATGACAACACGGCTTCCACCAAACACTGTATGTTGGGTGGACGTGGACATTCATCAGAGTGAGCACCTTGCACCTTCTGGGGTTATAGAACCATCATGCAGCCTCTTTTCGGAACAAAACATCAGACTGATACATGGTATCATAGATACAAGGTTAAGTGGACAAAGTTTGAAGTTCATGAATTGCAGCAATGTTGAAGTAACCTTGTATCCTACGACTAGGTTGGGAACATGTCAATCCTACTATGATGCTGAAGTTCCAGACATGCAAAGACGTGCCACATGTCATGTGAATAGTGACTGCAAGTCAGCCTCTAAACAACGGCCAGATCATCTTAGAGATCTGTGGGAGAGAAGTAGAACCCTCCTCAGTGAAGATGAGAAAGAAATGTTTGCTGCTGTCCTGGTCAAGTTTCAGTCAGTCTTTGCAAAGTCCTCAGCTGACCTTGGGAGATATAAGGGAGTTGAACACAAGATAAATACTGGTACGGCAGTTCCCATTCGGCAACCACCTATGATATTAATTTTTGGAAAGCGAGAGATAGAGCGTGACGAGTTAAAGAAGATGAGCAACAGGGGTGTTATCGAGCCATCTTGCAGTCCTTGGGCCTCTCCTATCGTCCTATGTACTAGGAAGTATTGTAGTATACGATTCTATTTAGATTACAGAAAACTGAATTCTGTCACAGTTAAAGATTCATATCCGCTTCCACGAGTGGACGAATGTCTTGATGCGTTAGTTGGTGCAAAATGGTTCAGTTGCATGGATCTGAGCTCTGGATTTTGGCAGATCCCCATGGCAAAGGAAGACCGAAGAAAACGGCTTTTGCGACTAGCCAAGGCTTGTATC
>JAVTVY010041626.1:0-17571 GCA_036873755.1 Hanleya hanleyi | reverse complement strand
TGAGTAACGCCCCCTCCACATTTGAGAGATTGATGGAGATGATTCTGGCAGGAGTGCAGTGGAGGACTTGCCTCGTATATCTGGATGACATCATTGTTTATGGACGGACTTTAGACGGAGCTATTCAGAATCTTGAAGAAGTTTTGCTCAGGTTGGAGGCTGCTGGGTTGAAACTGAAACCTAAGAAGTGCAACCTTTTTCAGAGGGAAGTGAAATATCTTGGGCATGTCGTTTCTAAAGATGGAGTGTCAACCGATCCCGACAAGATAGATGTTATAAGGAAGTGGCCTACCCCTACAGATGTTCATGACGTTAGAAGTTTCCTCGGGTTAGCCTCCTATTACCGAATGTTTATAAAGGACTTTGTCAATGTTGCCCGTCCCTTGAACCAGCTGACAGAGAAGAACAAGAATTTTGCTTGGACAGAGGAATGTGATGAGGCCTTTGATATACTAAAGGCGAGACTGATTCAATCACCCATTCTGGCTTACCCATGTGAAACTGGTGAGTATATCCTCGACACAGATGCCAGTGCCTATGGCATAGGTGCTGTTTTATCTCAGCACCAGGATGAAACAGAGAAGGTGATTGCCTTTGCCAGTAAGTCACTTTCAAAACCAGAACGGAATTACTGTGTGACCCGTCGTGAACTTCTAGCAGTTGTGACCTTTGTGAAATACTTCAAGCAGTATCTGTATGGCAGACATTTTGTGATTAGAACTGATCACTGTGCCTTGAGGTGGCTTATGGGTTTTAAGGAACCCGAGGGACAGATGGCCAGATGGTTGGCAGTTCTCGGAACTTTCGATTTCCAGATCCAATATCGACCTGGTAAACAACATCAAAATGCCGATGCAATGTCCAGAGGAGCATGTTGACAGTGCGAGAAGATGGGCTACTATGATGACCTCCCTAAGGAGTCATGTTGTATTTCAACAGAAACAGATGCGGACTCACAAAAGAATGTCACATCACAGAAATCACCTTTAGTTTCTAAGCTGACGGAACCAATGAGACAGAGGAAGGAAACTGCAGTGGCATCTGTAGTTACCAGTGAAGATAAATGGAACCCGAACATTTTCATTGAGGCTCAGGCGAAGGATACCCACTTATCCTGGATTATAGGTGCTAAACAGAGAAGTGACCAGCGACCGTCATGGGAAGAGGTATCTCCACAGAGTGAAGCGGTGAAATCCCTTTGGAAGCAATGGGATCGGTTATATTTTAGAGATGGGATCCTCTGCCGGAGATGGGAGAAAGATGATGGCAGCCTTGTGTGGCAGACTCTGCTTCCAGAGCCCTACAAGAGGGATGTATTTCTGGAACTTCACTCAACCAAGACAGCAGGGCACTTTGCGGCGAAGAAAGTTCTTGCGAAGCTGAATCAAAGGTTTTACTGGTTTGGTGCAAAACAGGATGTCGAACGGTGGTGCCAACAATGTGATATGTGCGCGAAGAGGAAACCACCAGCCAAACGACTGAGGGCCCCCTTACGACAGTACACTGTTGGGTTGCCTATGGAGAGATTAGCCACAGATGTCCTGGGGCCTTTTCCCAGATCCAAGAGTGGGAATAGGTACATTCTACTTGTTAGTGACTACTTCACCAGGTGGATAGAAGGGTATGCAATACCGGACCAGGAGGCATCAACAATAGCCAATAAGATTGTTAAGGAATTCATTTGTAGATTTGGTACAGCCAGGCAGATCCATTCAAACCAGGGGAGAAATTATGAGTCAAAGTTGTCTGCGGAAGTGTGCAAACTGCTAGGGATGGAAAAGACGAGAACTACAGCACTTCACCCTCAATCAGACGGCATGGTTGAGAGATTCAACCGAACATTGGAGACGAGACTTTCAATGATGGTGAACAAAAACCAAACTGACTGGGATGAACAACTACCCTTTGCGATGATGGCTTACCGAAGCTCTGAACATGAGACAACTGGCGACACTCCAAACCGGATGATGTTAGGTCGGGAAGTAGAGTTGCCATTAGACCTAGTGACTGGATTACCACCCTATATCGAAACAGATGAGACTGCTGAGTATCCTCAGGTGTTGAGGGAACGCTTAGAAGTTGCCTACGAAAGGGCAAGGAGTCATTCCAAGGCGAAACAGGTGATCTAGAAGAGAAATTATGATCGGTGCAAATTCGGTAGACCATTCACTCCAGGTGATGCAGTGTGGTTGCATAACCCGGTACGCAAGGTTGGCTCATCTCCAAAGCTGTCGTGTTTTGGGAAGGTCCATACTTGGTTCTCAGCAGTCTGGATGATACAGTATACCGAATTCAGAGAAGTCCAAAAGCCAGGCCAAAGGTAGTCCACTTCAATCGTTTGAAGCTTTATCGGGGAACGAAGTTCGTGAAGTGGGGCATCGAGACTGGTAATCTCAACAAAGCGGTACAGGTCGACATGAAATGCGAACATTGTCTGGCGGAACGTGGCAGAGATGCGCATGCTCGCGATGACGAGAATAGCGAAGATCTATCTGTAGATAAAACTCGCTCCGGGCGGACCGTGAAGAAACCGGTACGATGGCTGAATTGGGTATCGAGGCAGCTCTTTGGGGAAGTTAACAGAGAGGGTCCAGTGAGGGAATTGTAGGTAGCGATCTGGCTCTAACAAATGCCTTATCTCGCATGTTTCTTTTGTATATTTTCAGATCCAATATGTTGTTCAAATGTGAGACGTGTAATGCCACCTACACACAACGCTCCAACTATTACCGACATCGAGCTTCGTGTACTCAGAATGCAGCCAAACATTCCTGTAATCAGTGTGACCGGGTGTATTCCCGCAAGGATAACCTGAAGGACCATATTAAGCGCTACCATGGAAAGATACATAGGGAGGACAAGGCCCAAGGCACCAGAGGAAGTGAGCGGCGTCTGGTAGATCCCCAGGTGACTGTAGACCTGCCTCCGACCATCCCCATTCCCTGTGAGGTACAGATGGCTATCCGCGACATGTCAGGCAGTCTTCCACCCCCCCTCTCTCCCTTACATCCAACGCCACCACCAAGGATAGTAGAGATGAAAGAAGTCGCTGATGTTCCCCTCGACCTGACCAGCAGTAAAAAGAAAGGCAGTCGTATTCAATCACCTGCCTACAGTTTGATCTCAGATGCGAGTTCTGCTGCGGAACACACTGAAATTATCCATGACCCAGAACAGAACCCCGACCCAGTCCGTCTCTTTTCCCTGCCCGAGCTGATGAGTGGTCCCTTACCATCAGGTGTACCGACTGTCCTGGGCGTGGGGGATGATGCTGTTACTCTCCCAGCTGCTTTGCCTGTGAGAGGAGCAGTTCAGCCACCACCATACCCTTGTATGGAAAGGGTCCATCGGACAATCATATACCCAAATGGGATAACAGTGTATGAAGATGTCACTAGGGACACCCGACGAATGCCCCGGTATGAAAACCATACACAGACAGAGGAAACACGCATTGTGAAGATGACAACCACCCACACCCAAACTGACACCAAATTGGTTAACAGCTCATCCCTATCTACCCAGACAGAGGTTTACAGGAAACCAACAAGACTCATGGCCAGTCAAACGGAGGATTGTATTGTGGCCCAGCCGATAGGCACTTTGAGTCCATCTACAGTAGGAAGTCATGTTGACCAGATGGTTCCAGAACCGGTGAGAACTACTGAGGAGGGAACTCAGTCCAGGCAGGGCATCTGGCTTTGTACAGACCTCAACTGCGATATCTGCCATGGTACCGGGAATCATATGGACTACCACTGGCAAATTTAATGAATCTTCTTCTTTCGGACAAAGACACAAATTTAATTGTGCTAGTTGGTAGTGTTTGCATCGTTGTTCCCCCATGGATTTGCCTGAGTTTCCTTCATCTGCATTTAATATATGATTTAACTGTGTCTGAATGTCATTTCGGCAGTGTTGATGTGTTTCCTGAATGTTGGATTTACCAAGACGTCTTCATTTGGATTTACTTTACTGGTACTCTTACGACCCAGAGTGGATTACCGTTGTGTTTCTTCAGATCAACTATATACCATTTGTTACGTTATCCTTCGAACTCTTGCTGCACAAGATACACTGTTACTAGGGTCCTTATCAGGACCAGTGTATGTTGTGGAACTGACAGTTTCTGTGATATTTCCGTGTTATTGCAACTTGGTTAAATGATCCTTGTTGGATTGGTGCTCTTTATTGAACCCTGTGACACTATGATTTACCTCATTCCAGTTATGACTTTATTTGCAGCAAAGTTAATGACTTTACTTGATCAGATTTCATGTTTATTTCAGCTGTGATATGACATTGTTATATGAGAAATGTTATTGTTGATACCAATAAGCTATCACTTCTTGTTCAGGTATGTATATGGTGTCAGAAGTGATATCCTGTAGTTTGTGCGGGGACGCACAAAAGCTGGGAGGGGATAGTGTGGGGAAATTGTCTGATTGCTAAATGTTTATTTGAATGTTGTACATAAGTTTTACAGGTTTATTATAGTCCGTGTCACATGTCTGTTTTGTACCAGCATGTAATGTGTTATCGCGGGGCCAGTTTTCAACACTGCCATGTGCCTCTATTTTTGACCAGATTTAGTGTTTTCAATGGCTAAATTGTTTAAAATAGTATGGTATCTGATTGAACTAAATGTCATCTTACCTAGTAAATGCTTGTTAGCTTGTGGTAATTCCCTGATTGCCTGGTAGATGCATTTATTCCGTGAATTTTTATCATGCTCGTCTCCTGACGAGACCATGTTGCGAAGCTAGATTCTAGACGCTTCGACGTACTTTGGACTTTAAATTTGGACAATAAACTGTATAAAAACTTCAGAATTAATTTCTATGGGTATCTAGGTAAATATTTCAGTAGAAATTTAGTAGTGTTTCGGGAAAATTTGGTGAGTTTATTACGTTTTTGCGGATACTATAATCATAGCTTGATCGGCTGCAGACAGCTTTCGGTGGCTCAGCCAATCAGCGTAGGTATTGTAGACACGTGGTTTTACCCTTGGCGGGCTATATAAACGGGAAGATAGAAGAGGTTCTTCGCATTTTGCCCCTTGTCGTGTACAAGGTAGGTCGCCTATTTACCATTGGCGGGAGATGACTACTTTAGATGACTAATAAAGATGATATCCTTCCTAGGATATACCCTTACTGAGATGAACCATTCAGGATACTAGTGAAATAGTATCCTGTAGGATATGCCCTGAAGGATATATATCCTGTACTAGGATATGTATCCTGCAGGATATATATCCTGCAGGATATCTACATATATCCTTAAATAGCAGAAATGTGAGGAAAATATAATATAGGATATACCGGTGTCATTGGCAGTAAATGTATGTATCCTACAACTAATGAGAAGGACACTCGGAGTGGACCCTTTGATATGGAACCAGCACCATAGAAGACACTGCGGGGAGGTGCAATTCCCTCGGTGTACCGGGTGGCACAGGACCTTTCCTTTCCATGGAGAATAGGATATATATCCTACAGATATCCTATATACTGCATAGATATAGCCAGACCTTTATTGCCATTGACACTGGTGTTTCCTGGGGTATGTGTGCTCTGCAGGATACTAGTCATGTGTGTTCAAAATATATGTATCCTGCAACTAATGAGGACACTCGGAGTGGACCCTTTGATATGGAACCAGCACCATAGAAGACACTGCGGGGAGGTGCAATTCCCTCGTAGGTGTACCGGGTTGCACATGACCTTTCCTTTCCATGGGGAATAGGATATATATCCTCCGGACCTGGATACATATATCACTGGTGACTTGGAGCAGCACATATATCCTTTGGGTGGGGGAAAATAGAATTATCACTAGCAGATCAATATCCTACACAGAAGACACCGTGGTGAGGAATATATTTCCTACTGGAAGCTACGGGTGGTTTATTAGCCTCGATTAAGGATATACGGCGACATATCCTTGATATCCTATTCGGCCATTCGTACCGGTGATATCGTGATTTACCGACTGTTGTATATCCTGAGGATATCCTGAATACATATTTCGCATGTCCTTAGGATATCCTCCATATATCCGTCGCGTATATAATAATTAGGATACCAGCCATGATTATAGGGATCGGCTATTATAGTTTATACCCTGCGACTGTGTGTCGGATATCCTTCTGATATCCTGTTATGTCCTCAAACTAAAGATAAATGCATATTGTGCGAGTTGGATAGATATATCCTATGAGCCAAGGATATCCTGATGATATCCTGGTATATCCTGATGTATCCTGATGGTATCCTGATATGTCCTTATGATATCCTGATATATATCCTGAAGTTATAAACATAAAGATAAAGTATCCTGTGTATATCCTGTGAGCCAAGGATATATATATCCTAATGATATCCTGGTATATCCTGATGTATCCTGATATATCCTTATGATATCCTGATATATATCCTGAAGTTAAACATAAAGATAAAGTATCCTGTGTATATGCTGTGTGCCAAGGATATATATCCTGATGTATCCTGATATATCCTTATATGTCCTTATGATATCCTGATATATCCTGAAGTTAAACATAAAGATAAAGTATCCTGTGTATATGCTGTGTGCCAAGGCTATATATCCTGATGTATCCTGATATATCCGTATGTGTCCTTATGATATCCTGATATATCCTTGAAAGCTTATAATTGATCAGATATCCTTGTATATATATCCTGAAACAGTTTCCTTTATACAGAATACAGTTTTGTTATTTGTTAAACTTGAAATATCTGTGTTGTCTCGTTCCTTCTTGTCTAAGCCAAGATACCCTTAGGGATACCATGAAAGCATAGTCACATCTATGAAAAAGTTGGTACACGAAGTATCCTTAAGGTTATCTAAGAATGTATTTGATTATCTATCGAAATGTGGAAACTACCTAAGAGGTACCGTGAAACATACCAGGATACTTATTGTATACCTGGGAATAGTATGCATGAAACACTTCCCATGATGCTCCACTCATATAACCTCTGGCGGGTCATCTGAGATGATAGAAGACCTCCTTACCAGCTCGATATACCACGAGTATCTGGCGAAAAGAGGCGAACTCATGTAGCGAACGCCTTCGGGAGATGACTGATGATGGACGTTACCCAGATGAACTTGAGATGACTAATTTCAGTAGGCCTATGAGAGGGCTAGTGTTGTTTTAAGCCTATGAGAGGGCTAGGGTTAAGCCTATCAGAGGGCTAGTGTTGTTTTAAGCCTATGAGAGGGCTAGTTTCAGTATGCATATTGGAGGGCAGTCATAGATGTTACTTTGGACGATGGTCGGGACACCTTACGTCACTGGTGGCAGCGATAAATGGAATCTAGATAAATCCACCAATCACACACACGCAAAATTCGTTACACTATTGACCATGATCACGATAGTGCCTGTCGGTGGCAAAAAATTGACTTTCACCAATATAGGATGTAGATCTGCCATCCTGTACCCCAATACCCATTCCAAGCAATTGTTATAGGCACAGATTTCTGGAAGAACCCGCCTATGGTTCTCCCAGTTTTTTCTGGACGGCTTTGTGTGTACAGAGGGGAGTAGTGTATAGAAGCCATATCGGGTCACATTTCACCCGGATGTAGTGACGTCATGAGGCGGGTTTGAGGCGGGGTTTCCCAGTGGGGGTTTCCCATGACGATCACGTGATCAAGGCATGTACTGAGGAGACAACTCGAATGTTTGGCCGCCATCTTGAATTTTTGCCTCGTCTCATGTCACGGTAAATTGAGCAACATTACCCTCAAAAAACCCTCACATTACCCTAAAAAAACCCTCTAAGACATATAATAATAATAAAGATACCATATAGGTGTTGTACGATCTTATTATGACGAGTCAAGCATCAGTGCCACCCCAGGGTTGAGCGTTTCTTGTCCGATATGTCTCCGCAAAAAATAAACAAACAAAATGGCGGCGCTTGCTATGGGGATTCCCTTTTGACATCACGACATCGATCGCGCCGCCCTCTGGAGGCAAGGAAGACAACTTCTGACTGGGCGAACCCTCTGTAGGACAAATGCCGGGTCATCTCCCCTGATTCGAACATTTGCGTCTTTACGGGGAATGCCTGTATGATGTATAGGGGTGGTCATTTTGGTCTTGTGGATTTTACTATGGGTTGTGGTTCGTGAAGGGGCATCTGATGGGCTGGGTGTGGGGTTGAAATATCGGCATTCTGCGCATGCTCGGTGGCCCAAGGGTATGGAAATAGACATTTTGGAGCTAGGGGAGTTACTAATGGCCCAATGGGGTCATATGGGGTATCAATGTGAAGCATTCGTGAAGGGGCATCTGATGGGCTGGGTGTGGGGTTGACATAGCGGCATTCTGCGCATGCGCGGTGGCCCAAGGGTATGGAAATAGACGTTTTGGAGCTAGGTGAGCCACTAGTGGTCCAATGGGGTCATATAAGGTATCAAAGTGAAGCATTCGTGAAGGGGCATCTGATGGACTGGGTGTGGGGTTGAAATATCGGCATTCTGCGCATGCGCGGTGGCCCAAGGGCATGGAAATAGACGTGGAGCTAGGGGAGCCACTAATGGTCCGATGGGGTCGAGTGAGGTATCAAAGTGAAGCATTCGTGAAGGGGCATCTGATGGGCTGGGTGTGGGGTTGAAATGTCGGCATTCTGCGCATGCGCGGTGGCCCAAGGGTATGGAAATAGCCGTGTTGGAGCTAGGGGAGCCACTAATGGTCCGATGGGGTCGACTGAGGTATCAAAGTGAAGCATTCGTGAAGGGGCATCTGATGGGCTGGGTGTGGGGTTGAAATATCGGCATTCTGCGCATGCGCGGTGGCCCAAGGGTATGGAAATAGACGTTTTGGAGCTAGGGGAGTTACTAATGGTCCAATGGGGTCATGTGAGGTATCAATGTGAAGCATTCGTGAAGGGGCATCTGATGGGCTGGGTGTGGGGTTGAAATATCGGCATTCTGCGCATGCGCGGTGGCCAAAGGGTATGAAAATAGACGTTTGGGGGCTAGGGGAGGCACTAATGGTCCAATGGGGTCGAGTGAGGTATCAAAGTGAAGCATTCGTGAAGGGGCATCTGATGGGTTGGGTGTGCGGTAGGAATATCATTCTGCGCATGCGCAGACGCAATGCGGAGCTCTCGTCCAATCAGAAGCGAGTATTTCAAATCCGTCACAGAGCTCTCAGCCAGTCAGAAGCGAGTATTTTGACCCGGTGCATTATGGGCCATATCAAAGATGGCGGCACGTATGTTCAAGATGGCGGCACATCCGGTGTCGAAAATTGGCCATTTCGTCGGGATGTGGTCACCTAGTGTCGAAAACTGGACCTTGTATGGGTCCTGCTAGACGTTTTGGAGCTAGGGGAGCCCCTAATGAGGTATCAAAGTGAAGTATATTTCACGCATGGGTGGGTGCATGTAAAAATTTTCCTGAAAAAATACGGAACACGGACTTTATCCTAAATTACGTGAAAATGCCTATATGGGGTATGGGGGGTATAGGACCATCCTGGGAAACCTACTTCTCGACATTTGCGGTATAGGTTGTGGGGTCTCGTTTTCTTAGTCTCGTCAAGACAAACATGATAGGAAGTGTCCCGCAGCGAATCGGTGAAATTTTTGAAAAAGTACGATATAGCCCCATATAGTCCCATACTGGGGGTATAGGATCAATGTTTGTCCCCCTGGGAAACGTACTTCTATACATTTGCGGTAGGGTTGTTTGGATTTGTTTTTCACGTCTCGTCATTTAGAACATGATAGGAAGTGTCCCGGAGCGAATCGGTGAAATTTTTGTAAAAGTACGATATAGCCCCATATAGACCCAAATAGTCCCATACTGGGGGTATAGGATCAATGTTTGTCCCCCTGGGAAACGTACTTCTATACATTTGCGGTAGGGTTGTTTGGATTTGTTTTTCACGTCTCGTCATTTAGAACATGATAGGAAGTGTCGCGGAGCGAAACGGTGAAATTTTTGGAAAAAGTCACCGAGGCCTGGGTAGGCCCATAGGCCTATACTGCATGGCTATGGGTGTATAGGCCCATACGGGGTGGACGTGTTGGGGTCTAGGTGAGTCCCTAATGATCCGATGGGGTCGAGTGAGGTCTTATTTTGAAGCTCTCGTGGAGGAGCACTTGACTACACTAATGGTTCGTCCGTGTTCAATAGTCTGCGCATGCGCAGCCTGGCCGTAGTATAGAAAGCAGGCATTTTGGGGGGTATGTGGGTGTGTGTTCGGGGGTAGAGATGGGCTATTCACGGTTCGAATGGGTCGTGTGAGGTATCAATGTGAAGCTAGTGTGGGGTAGAGTCAGAATGGCGTGTTTTAAGTGCAAGTCGCGTCAATCTGCGCATGCGCAGCCTGGCCGTAGTAGAGAAAACAGGCATTTTTGGGGGTATGTGGAAAGGATCCCATCATCAGAATCTGTCCGTCATCTATTTGACCCAGAATCTCTTTCCTCAAGGGAAGGCGTCCAGAGATATTGCCTTGAACTACCAATACTTTGTGTTGTTCTCCAATCTTGGTCCGAATGCGTCGTATGAGATGTCATATTGTAGCAACGCCCGCCAACGCCAAGCTTAACGCTTCAACGCCCTGGTGAAATAGCTCAGAAGTTCTGATTTTCTAGATATTCCATGGAATTGACACCAATTCATCGAAATGCAGTGACGCCCATCAACGCCCGTCATTACGCCTTAACGCTCTTACATAACGCCTTGACGCCATGATATAGACCAGAGAGAGAACAACAACAACAACAAGGATGACACATGAGAGAACATCAACAACAAGAAGTTTTTTCATATAGTTTATTTTCCCCAATGTTACATCATATCCAGCCGCGTTCGGTATGTTTACAACTCAAAAAGACTCTTGCCCAATCAGAGGCCACCATTTGTATCTGTCATATTCGTTCCTGTCCGTTAGATGTATTCTTGTCCAATCAGAAGTCTCCATTTCAGAAAGTTCCATCTTCGGCCATGTTCGCTCTGAACCGTTTATTCTAATCATCGGCGGGCAGGCCAGGATACCGTTGAGGCAACATATCCTCAGATAGTTGTTTGCGCATTCTGAGTATTCATCAGTGCACGAGTGACGCATTCAACCGATGGCAGTGGTGGATCAGCTTGGTAAGGAAAAACGTAACATTGGTCACCCTCTTCACTGTCCACTTGGTGTTGGGTCGTTGTTGTTGGGCCCATCCCAAGACATCCAATTGTTCCACTTGGTCCAGCATCATCTCTAGTGACCTCCGGTCATTGATGGTAAATGGTTGGTCGTACACTGGGTGGATGGCACTGGAATAGAAATAGCGCAATTCACCTGTCACCTTATGGCATAAGATGTACCCAAATGCTACATTTAATGTGAAGGCCGTAGGTTGGTCATTGAAGATGGTTTCCACGTAGCTGCGTAGACGGGTGAGCTTGGTCAGTGGGAAATTGTAGATATCTTGAATAGGGCGATGACGGTGGAAACAGTGCCGTGTCATGGTCTAATGGCGCCGAGAGATGTCACTCTCTGGATGATATTCGGGTAAGAGATCGCTAGGAACATTTATGGGCTCGTCCAGAAAATGTTCGATGTATGACGTATGACTCGAAACCGTAACGGTGGGGTCCGGCTGGAAATCCAGGCTCTTCCCAACTGTGGGTATAGGCGGGCTCTCCGTCATCGCATCACCAGTGGCGTTCGTCTCCCCGGGCTTATCTTCACTGGGTCTGACCTTCCGCGGCTCCTCTTCAGTAGGAAGTTGTCGCCAAAACCGTGGAGACGGGACATGAATCAAACGCTGATGCCGTCTTAACTGACTGCGTCGTTTGAATAGTTCACCACAATCCTTACATTGTTCCGTCGCGCCCTCGTGGACTGAGCGTTCGTGGCGCAGTAAATGATCCTCCCGATTAAATGACCGTGCGCAGGTTATACAAGTATGTCGTGCACCGTTGTGGATGGAGGCCTCGTGGCGTCGTAAATCTTCTGGGCGAGTAAATGACTTCTGGCAAGTTGTGCAAGTGAACATCTTGGTGGTTGCCAGAGTGTCTGATGAAACGGCAAGGCCGCTTCCCTTTTATAGCACGCTAGCTGTTGATCTATTTTTAGCACACTCAGTTCAACTACCTACCGGATGTAGACTGTTTCTAATCGTCATCGGTCAGGCCAGGATACCGTTGAGGAAACATATCCTCAGATAGTTGTTTGTGCATTCTGAGTATCTATCAGTGCATCGGTGAATACTTTCATCCGATGGGGGTGGTGGGTCAGTTTAACCACGAAGAACGTAACATTGGTGACCCTCTCAACTATCCACTCGGTGTTGGGACGCTGTTCATAGGCCCATTCCAAGGGATCCACAGTGTCCAGTTGGGCCAGCATCGTCTCTAGCGACGCCCGATTGGTGATTGTGAAAGGATAATCGTACACTGGGTTGATGGCACTGGAATAGAAATAGCACAATTCACGCGTCATCTTATGGCATAAGATGTACCCAAATGCTACATTTAATGTGAAGGACGTAGGTTGGTCATTGAAGATGGCTTCCACGTAGCTGCGTTCCATAGCTGTACGATATGTAGGCCTACACTGTCGTTTCAGCGCCCAGATCATTTACAGCGCCATGAACGTTCAATTCATGGGCCACCCAAGCGTCCATGCGAAGAATGTGGTCAACTCTTCAGACGACCCAGTCAGTTAAAACGGCATGAGCGTTTGATTCATGGTCCGTCACCACGGCATGAGGGACAACTTTCCACTAAAGAGGCACCCAGGAGGGACAGATCCACTGAAGATGAACCCGGGGAGAAGAATGCCACTGGTGATGCGATCACGGAGAGCCCGCCTATACCCACAGCTCAGAAGAGCCTAGATATCCAGCCGGTCCCTAGCATTACTGTTTCCAGTCATACGCCTGACAACAACGAACATTTTCTGGAAGATGCGGTGGATGTTCCCAGCGATCTCTTACCCGAAGATCATCCACTGAGTGAGATGTATCGACGCCATTGGTCCATGATCCGACACTGCTTCCACCGTCATCGCCCTATATTGAACTTGTACAGTTTCCGACTGACCGACCTCGCCCGTCAACGCAGCTACGTGGAAGCCATCTTCAATGACCAACCTACGTCCTTCACATTAAATGTAGCATTTGGGTACATCTTATGCCATAAGATGACACGTGAATTGTGCTATTTCTATTCCAGTGCCATCAACCCAGTGTACGACCATGCTTTCACAATCACCAATCGGGCGTCGCTAGAGACGATGCTGGCCCAACTGGACACTGTGGATCCCTTGGAATGGGCCTATGAACAGCGTCCCAACACCGAGTGGATAGTGGAAGAGGGTCACCAATGTTACGTTCTTCGTGGTTAAACTGACCCACCACCCCCATCGGATGAAAGTATTCACCCATGCACTGATAGATACTCAGAATGCACAAACAACTATCTGAGGATATGTTTCCTCAACGGTATCCTGGCCTGCCCGATGACGATTAGAAACAGTCTACATCCGGTAGGTAGTTGAACTGAGTGTGCTAAAAATAGATCAACAGCTAGCGTGCTATAAAAGGGAAGCGGCCTTGCCGTTTCATCAGACACTCTGTCAACCACCAAGATGTTCACTTGCACAACTTGCCAGAAGTCATTTACTCGCCCAGAAGATTTACGACGCCACGAGGCCTCCATCCACAACGGTGCACGACATACTTGTATAACCTGCGCACGGTCATTTAATCGGGAGGATCATTTACTGCGCCACGAACGCTCAGTCCACGAGGGCGCGACGGAACAATGTAAGGATTGTGGTGAACTCTTCAAACGACGCAGTCAGTTAAGACGGCATCAGCGTTTGATTCATGTCCCGTCTCCACGGTTTTGGCGACAACTTCCTATTGAAGAGGAGCCGCGGAAGGTCAGACCCAGTGAAGATAAGCCCGGGGAGACGAACGCCACTGGTGATGCGATGACGGAGAGCCCGCCTATACCCACAGTTGGGAAGAGCCTGGATTTCCAGCCGGACCCCACCGTTACGGTTTCGAGTCATACGTCATCGAACATTTTCTGGACGAGCCCATAAATGTTCCTAGCGATCTCTTACCCGAATATCATCCAGAGAGCGACATCTCTCGGCGCCATTGGACCATGACACGGCACTGTTTCCACCGTCATCGCCCTATTCAAGATATCTACAATTTTCCACTGACCAAGCTCACCCGTCTACGCAGCTACGTGGAAACCATCTTCAATGACCAACCTACGGCCTTCACATTAAATGTAGCATTTGGGTACATCTTATGCCATAAGATGACGGGTGAATTGCGCTATTTCTATTCCAGTGCCATCCACCCAGTGTACGACCAACCGTTTACCATCAATGACCGGAGGTCACTAGAGATGATGCTGGACCAAGTGGAACAATTGGATTACAAGCGTCTAGTCCGTCATTCATAATCCAGCCGTCGTCCATTAGAGAATATCCGCGTCCATAATCCAAAGACCTATTCCATTTCCATATAACAGTATTAGCACCAAATTCAAAAAGACAATCATAGTATACATAAACATAGGCTTGTTTCCTGCAAGAGAGAAGCGGTCAACAGTTTTCAATGATGCCGGCAAGACATCATGATGTTCCAAAAATATCAAATCCGTATCGCTGATCAGTATTCTTAATCCATAATATTCGTTACAGAGTCGTCATCTAAAAAAAAGATGGGATGGGCCCAACAACAACGACCCAACACCAAGTGGACAGTGAAGAGGGTGACCAATGTTACGTTTTTCCTTACTAAGCTGATCCACCACTGCCATCGGTTGAATGCGTCACTCGTGCACTGATGAATACTCAGAATGCGCAAACAACTATCTGAGGATACGTTGCCTCAACGGTATCCTGGCCTGCCCGCCGATGATTAGAATAAACGGTTCAGAGCGAACATGGCCGAAGATGGAACTTTCTGAAATGGAGACTTCTGATTGGACAAGAATACATCTAACGGACAGGAACGAATATGACAGATACAAATGGTGGCCTCTGATTGGGCAAGAGTCTTTTTGAGTTGCAAACATACCCAACGCGGCTCCCCCAGCGTGGGTATGATGTAACATTGGGGAAAATAAACTATATGAAAAAACTTCTTGTTGTTGTTGTTCTCTCATGTGTCATCCTTGTTGTTGTTGTTGTTCTCTCTCTGGTCTATATCATGGCGTCAAGGCGTTATGTAAGAGCATTAAGGCGTAACGACGGGCGTTGACGGGCGTCACTGCATTTCGATGAATTGGTGTCAATTCCATGGAATATCTAGAAAATCAGAACTTCTGAGCTATTTCACCAGGGCGTTGAAGCGTTAAGCTTGGCGTTGGTGGGCGTTGCTACAATGACACCTCATACGACGCATTCGGACCAAGATTGGAGAACAACACAAAGTATTGGTAGTTCAAGGCAATATCTCTGGACGCCTTCCCTTGAGGAAAGAGATTCTGGGTCAAATAGATGACGGACAGATTCTGATGATGGGATCCTTTCCACATACCCCCAAAAATGCCTGTTTTCTCTACTACGGCCAGGCTGCGCATGCGCAGATTGACGCGACTTGCACTTAAAAACACGCCATTCAGACTACCCCACACAAGCTTCACATTGATACCTCATACGACCCATTCGAACCGTGAATAGCCCATCTCTACCCCCAAACACACACCCACATACCCCCCAAAATGCCTGCTTTCTATACTATGGCCAGGCTGCGCATGCGCAGACTATAGAACACGGACGAACCATTAGTGTAGTCAAGTGCTCCTCCACGAGAGCTTCAAAATAAGACCTCACTCGACCCCATCGGATCATTAGGGACTCCCCTAGACCCCAACACGTCCACCCCGTATGGGCCTATACACCCATAGCCATGCAGTATAGGCCTATGGGCCTACCCAGGCCTGGGTGACTTTTTCCAAAAAATTCACCGTTTCGCTCCGCGACACTTCCTATCATGTTCTAAATGACGAGACGTGAAAAACAAATCCAAGCAACCCTACCGCAAATGTATAGAAGTACGTTTCCCAGGGGGACAAACATTGATCCTATACCCCAGTATGGACTATATGGGTCTATATGGGTCTATATGGGGCTATATCGTACTTTTTCAAAAATTTCACCGATTCGCTCCGGGACACTTCCTATCATGTTCTAAATGACGAGACGTGAAAAACAAATCCAAACAACCCTACCGCAAATGTATAGAAGTACGTTTCCCAGGGGGACAACGTTTCCCAGGGGGACAAACATTGATCCTATACCCCCAGTATGGGACTATATGGGTCTATATGGGTCTCGGTGACTTTTTTCAAAAATTTCAACGATTCGCTCCGGGACACTTTTCCCAGGGGGTCTATATGGGTCTCGGTGACTTTTTTTCAAAAATTTCAACGATTCGCTCCGGGACACGTTTCCCAGGGGGACAACGTTTCCCAGGGGGACAAACATTGATCCTATACCCCCAGTATGGGACTATATGGGTCTATATGGGTCTCGGTGACTTTTTTCAAAAATTTCAACGATTCGCTCCGGGACACGTTTCCCAGGGGGACAAACATTGATCCTATACCCCCAGTATGGGACTATATGGGTCTATATGGGTCTCGGTGACTTTTTTCAAAAATTTCAACGATTCGCTCCGGGACACGTTTCCCAGGGGGACAACGTTTCCCAGGGGGACAAACATTGATCCTATACCCCCAGTATGGGACTATATGGGTCTATATGGGTCTCGGTGACTTTTTTCAAAAATTTCAACGATTCGACCCCGTTGGACCACTAGTGGCTCACCTAGCTCCAAAACGTCTATTTCCATACCCTTGGGCCACCGCGCATGCGCAGAATGCCGATATGTCAACCCCACACCCAGCCCATCAGATGCCCCTTCACGAATGCTTCACATTGATACCTCATATGACCCCATTGGACCATTAGTAACTCCCCTAGCTCCAACACGGCTATTTTCATACCATTGGGCCACCGCGCATGCGCAGAATGCCGATATTTCAACCCCACACCCAGCCCATCAGATGCCCCTTCACGAATGCTTCACTTTGATACCTCACTCGACCCCATTGGACCACTAGTGGCTCACCTAGCTCCAAAACGTCTATTTCCATACCCTTGGGCCACCGCGCATGCGCAGAATGCCGATATTTCAACCCCACACCCAGCCCATCAGATGCCCCTTCACGAATGCTTCACTTTGATACCTCACTCGACCCCATCGGACCATTAGTGGCTCCCCTAGCTCCAACACGGCTATTTCCATACCTTTGGGCCACCGCGCATGCGCAGAATGCCGATATATCAACCCCACACCCAGCCCATCAGATGCCCCTTCACGAATGCTTCACTTTGATACCTCACTCGACCCCATTGGACCATTAGTGTCTCCCCTAGCTCCAAAACGTCTATTTTCATACCCTTGGGCCACCGCGCATGCGCAGAATGCCGCTATTTCAACCCCACACCCAGCCCATCAGATGCCCCTTCACGAATGCTTCATACACACGTAA
>JAVTVY010041625.1:0-17738 GCA_036873755.1 Hanleya hanleyi | reverse complement strand
GCAGTTATTGAACATTGGCGCTGAGGGATTTGCGGCGACCAGGATAGCTGTGGGAATGTCACACGATGTGGGCGGGACAGCGGTGCTGTCGAATTCACAAAACAGCTGATTAAGATCAAAATCAAAGTCGTTGGCATGGCCTTCTGCTCGTACATCCTGGGTGTGTAACACGGCCGACGTGGCATCATTTGACGTGGGTGCAGGGTACTGAGAAGATGATGTCACAGTTTCTGCAGGATGGGGTTTGACAAGAACATTTACTGGAAGTGTGCGTACCGGTATTCGTCTTTCGGGTTGAACCCATCGTGTCAGGAAAGGCTACTGACGCAACCGTGTGGCCCATTTGCAGTTTCTCGCCATCACTTACTCGCTGGTAAACCGACAGCGACGAGACAGATCTGTGACCTGTGACAGCCATTATTTGAGATGCTGAATAGTTGTTTCTACCAAGGATGGTGATGCCGGTTGCTCGTATACTGTGGTTAGTGTATGGTTCAGAAAGTTTCAGACGAGTGCCCAGGCTGGTCATGAAGGCTGCCAAGCGGTGTTTCCCAATAGGTTTGTTATAATACCAAACTTTATCGTCGTCGAGGAAACTATCAACCGGGTACTGCCACAAGCGATCACATTTCGGATGGAGTTTGGAGATATAACTCTCGAATGAAGCAACAGGACAGAACGGGGAACCTTCTTCTTCAGGCATGAATCCGGTAACACCCTCTTTTTGCTGGGCCCGGCGATTTTTTGTGAGTTCATCCTCCTTTTTTTCCACATACCTCTGCCCAGTTTTCGGGTCCCGCTTGATGATGAATGTGTTTTTTGTCATCTTTTCCATATTCTCCACTCCCCTTCTAAAGAAGAACAGACGTACATCGAACTGAACTTTATTTGCAAGCCCAGTTGGGGTTTTTGGGGGCATGAGAACAGACTTGTAGAGTTTACAACGATCGGACTCGTTTATGGGCTCATAATGATCGGTGTCGCCTTTTCCAGATGCCTTCAACTCTGCAAGTGCGATTTTGAAGCACTCGTTGGCTTCATTAAACTCCGAATTTCTAATCAAATCAAAAGTTTTCAAATACGGTGGGGCCTTCAGGTAACGATTCAGAGAATGTCGAAAGTTTTCGAGAGTGGATGTTTTGTACAATTCTCCGTCTTGTTTTCGGGCATCCAAATAGAAATGACTGAGTACCTCTGCTAACCTCTCGGCCGAGAATCCTTCGAATTCTTCACTCTGTCCCTTCTCTTTCAGGTAATACTTCAAAGTTCTGGCGGACGCTTTGTTCGATTTTTTTGTGTTGCTGGGAATAATATTAGCCCGTTTTTCAACAACTTCATCGTCCGTGTGAGACGCGAAACGTTTGCCTGATTCAGCCATTTTGTTTAGCAGACGATGGAATCTAGTGAACACCTGTTCGTTGCCCTTGGCGACGGGGGTATACGATATATATTCGACCAGCAAGTTGACAATACAGCATCACACATGAGGTCTGTCAGCCAATCAAAAGTCTACATGCTTCTCGGAGATATGATAATGTCATATATATCAGGCAATACATATATAGTGCATTCAGAATACAGGAGGGCGAATATGACTGGTAAATGACATGGGCAAAAGTTCATACCATATATAATTATAACCAAATAGTTTTGCGACTGTCTATACACTTTCGTTCCATCTTGTCGCGGAGAGCTATACACACGGTCTGCAACTGTCCGTAAACAGACGTACAACGTCACTCATATCGTAACGGTAACGCATATATTTATTTCTGGACAGCCAGCAGTTTGCTTTTTTGTTTTGTGGCCCATATATATTTAGATACTCCACCTCTCAGCATTCAAACGAAATGCAAACTTTATCGATCTAGACATGGGCGGGGGGAAATTGTTTACATTTATTTATGATGATCCATGAGGACGAGAAGGATAATATTGTCGAAAAAGGAGGCTTTTCACGTGGAATATTTGATGACACACTCCGCTGATTTCTTACTCCTTAATACCAACAACTTTACTTGGTCTAGCGATTTCATCGAAGCTATAAAAAAAAAGCAATTATCCATCAAGCACACGCACCAATTTCAGCGTACAGCT
The DNA here is from genome assembly GCA_036873755.1 of Hanleya hanleyi. NCBI lineage: Eukaryota > Metazoa > Mollusca > Polyplacophora > Lepidopleurida > Hanleyidae > Hanleya > Hanleya hanleyi. The sequence continues at coordinate 15,641 of JAVTVY010041625.1, read as the reverse complement.
AACCGATCGTCGCTATACACTTTCGCAGCTACTGAAAACTGTACACTTTCTTTTCACTTTCGTTCCCTCGGTGTGGTGGATATAGAGGACAGAATATTATGGTGTTCTATTTGTGCCAAGTTTCCGTCGCCTTTTCAAAACGCGACGTCGCCTTTTGAAACGCGACGTCGCGTTTCGAAACGCGACGTCGTGTTTCGAAACGCGACGTCGCGTTTTTAAAACACGACGTCGCCTTTTGAAAAACACGACGTCGCCTTTTAAAACGCGACGTCGCGTTTCTTTCCTATGTTTTTGCATTGTAAAACTTGACACAACGAAACTCGACGTCGCGTTTTCAAAAGGCGACGTCGCGTTTTCAAAAGGCGACGTCGCGTTTTCAAAAGGCGACGTCGTCGCTTTTTGAAACGCGACGTCGCCTTTCGAAACGCGACGTCGCCTTTCGAAACGCGACGTCGCCTTTTGAAACGCGACGTCGCCTTTTGGTCTTTCAACTGCGCATGTGCAGGTTTAGGGAGCATTTGTTATTAGTGAGCCAGAGCTATCCGCTTGACCTCCATTTTGTGATATTTTGAGTACACTTGCGGATAGAGACAGAAGGTTAGCCGATCGCTGATTGGTCAATATTGGGCCTTTCGATGTTCATGCGTGGTTGTAACTTCCGTATAAACAAATACACGTGCGTGCGATTTGAGATGAAATAGTCACAAAGTCCCTGTTTTTTGTTACAAATAAATGAATCATAGCTCAGGTCATCCGCGGACCAAAATGGCCTGGAAAATAAATGGGGCAACTCAATGATAAAATATCTCTTCAACCCTAAAGCTACAAATTATATTTCTGAAATAACTCTGAATGCTGATTGCAAAAGAATACATTAGTCTTGCTCCTGCTAGCAAATGTAGTAAATGATTTGCAAAGAATAATTTGACCTGAGATATACATGGTTCCTTATAGACCCTCACTCTGTTAATTTGAGGAATTCAAACACTAATACTGTGATATAATTTTTCGCGCATTTGCTAAAAAAACACCATGTTGCTGTGAGAGACCGGAAAATAACCCTGGCTAACAATCAGACACACTAAATGGGTGGACTCAGTATTTTTATGACAGAAGAGAGGATTGTTTGCTTGCATAATTCATCAACTATCAATAAGGATTATTTATCATGGGATGTTATGCCAAGTTTCCGTCGCCTTTTCGAAACGCGACGTCGCCTTTCGAAACGCGACGTCGCCTTTTGAAACGCGACGTCGCCTTTCGAAACGCGACGTCGCCTTTCGAAACGCGACGTCGCCTTTCGAAACGCGACGTCGCCTTTCGAAACGCGACGTCGCCTTTTGAAACGCGACGTCGCCTTTCGAAACGCGACGTCGCCTTTCGAAACGCGACGTCGCCTTTCGAAACGCGACGTCGCGTTTTGAAACGCGACGTCGCCTTTTGGTCTTTCAACTGCGCATGTGCAGGTTTAGGGAGCATTTGTTATTAGTGAGCCAGAGCTATCCGCTTGACCATCTCAGAGAATTATAAGACAATCACAATAGTAGAGGGTTCCAATGCTATCAGCAAAACTGTGGGTTACAAGGTTGTCACCGTTATCGTGAAACTAGACTTTGATAGGAGAGCGAAGCAATAAGGGCAGAAACTCTTAACTGAGATTGAAATAAACGAACCTAAATTTGTGGCGGCGTCTCCGGGAATGGTTACACGCTTATTTTCCTATTTTTGATAAAAATAGGTGGTGGTAGCATTGACCTATCTGAACTAAGAGGATTTGTTTTTTTGCGATAGAGTGCCCAATTATTTTAAAACCGCTACATAGCGTATAAATAACTATACAAAGGGTTCAAAGCTCAAATTCAATAACGTATTACTCAACTTGGTAAGTCACTTTTAATATCATTAACCTGAGAAGCACCTGGCTGGAATGTTTTCCACCCATGCAGATCAATCCAGCTTCCATTTTTACACTTGGTGGTGAAAGATTTACAGCCAAGTGAAAATGTGTTGGTCTAGGGGTAGAAACTGTTTTCACCGAGGACCGGTTTAACCCAGTTGAAATAAATTAATCAATCAACATTTAAATGTCCTCTATGGGTGACACTAACGGCACAGCTTCCACTTAGTGAGTCCATGAGTGCATTGTGCTATAACTGAATGCATAGTGAAATGGCAATTAAAAGTCAAGTAATAAACGACACTGCCAGCCGAGTTTTACACCCAAGATTAATGATACAATGTGAATAATATAAAAATAATAAAGCCTGACAAACGTTTAGAGGACGGATAGGATGATTATCTTGAAAACAAATTAGTTGATCGCTGTACAAGTAACTGAAAGCTAATGAGGAAACATTGTCTAAATACATGCATTATGCGCACTAATAATGTCAGCTTGTTCTTGTCTTGAGGGGTGCGTATACTCAATGGATATACATGACCTAATTTCTGAGACGGATATAAGCACAGCGAAGTTTCCTACCACACATTACACAGTCTTCTACATATATCTACATGTATGTCATTTGTCTTGTCTAACTAAAGCATTGTATCTATAGTCACAACACAATCTCTTGAAAATAAATGATCCCTAGACATGCGCAGTTCTACTATCAAAACACGACGTCGCGTTTCAAAAGGCGACGTCGCGTTTCGGAAGGCGACGTCGCGTTTCGAAAGGCGACGTCGCGTTTCGAGAGGCGACGTCGCGTTTCGAAAGGCGACGTCGCGTTTCGAAAGGCGACGTCGCGTTTCGAAAGGCGACGTCGCGTTTCGAAAGGCGACGTCGCGTTTCAAAAGGCGACGTCGCGTTTCGAAAGGCGACGTCGCGTTTCAAAAGGTGTTTGGTGTCTCTCTCAACAAATCACAGCTACCTGAATATTATCATTTGGGTTGTCTTGATGCAATTTTGATGCAAATCTAGTGAATATATCTGCTAAAAAAGCATTTTGGGAATTGGGAATTTCTCTAACTTTGTCAGCGAAATTCTTTCATCAAATTTTACAACTAAAAAATACCCAAAAATTCCTAGAGTTTAAAATGTTCTAAGATGTGTTTGTATTGAAACTGATTTGCCAGAATTGCAGTAATATTGCATCAAGAAAACCTGAATTATATGAGTATGAATTTTTATATTGCTGTGATTTGTTAACTTCAAAATATTAAGGAGAACCCAAATGGAAAATTAAAACTCCTGGCCTTTTCTGAAAAGTACAATATGGCACCTACACAATTTCTTGAAAATAAATGATCCCTAGACATGCGCAGTTCTACTATCAAAACACGACGTCGCGTTTCAAAAGGCGACGTCGCGTTTCGAAAGGCGACGTCGCGTTTCGAAAGGCGACGTCGCGTTTCGAAAGGCGACGTCGCGTTTCGAAAGGCGACGTCGCGTTTCGAAAGGCGACGTCGCGTTTCGAAAGGCGACGTCGCCTTTTGAAACGCGACGTCGCCTTTTGAAAACGCGACGTCGCCTTTTAAAAAACACGACGTCGCGTTTTAAAACGCGACGTCGCGTTTCTTTCCTATCTTTTAACATTGCCAAACAAGACGCGGGTGAAACACGAGGTCGCCTTTTGAAAACGCGACGTCGAGTTTCGTTGTGTCGAGTTTTACAATGCAAAAACATAGGAAAGAAACGCGACGTCGCGTTTTAAAAGGCGACGTCGTGTTTTTCAAAAGGCGACGTCGTGTTTTAAAAACGCGACGTCGCGTTTCGAAACGCGACGTCGCGTTTCAAAAGGCGACGTCGCGTTTTGAAAAGGCGACGGAAACTTGGCACAAATAGAACACCATATAACAGTGACATCCGATTGGTCGTATACATGACAAGCTATAATGAAGTTAGTAAATGGCATCGGTCTATCTAACTGCAAACAGGAAAAGAACCTAATTGGAAACATGTATGAGTCCATCTAATAATGCCATTTAGAAAGGCACTTAATCCACGTATATTTTGGGATAACAATTTAACACTAGACCTTATTGTGTCGGCAGGTGAATATACACAATCAAGACTCAATAGCTGTAGAGAGAAAAGGAAGGAAGCTCTGATGTCCTGACTTCCGTGGCTCTTAAAAGCTGGTTAGAGCCGATTGCCTCCACAGGCAACGTCGGTCATACAAATCTATACTGGATGGTCTTAAACAAATTTGTATAATATTGTACGACATATTTTGATGCCTAATAAAAATAGACTGTGGTTACTTTGGCTGTAAAATTACTGTTCCGACTTGTAACAATATATAGAGCTATGGCGCCTAACGATTTTGGAGTGTGATGATGAATAAATCAAAAGATATTAAGCAAAAACGACATTTTTACCTTCATTCGTAGAGAAGTAGTTATCTCTAACCCCCACGCCAGGGCGATTTGAGGCTTACCCAGGCCTGATGAGGGGCCAATCACCCTTAAATATTGTTCTTACTCATTGGGTTATAGGGGATGAAACTTCCAACAATATGTATGGCATATCTTTGTTAACACATCGTACAGAGACATATGGTGCCAATTTAGAGAAGAGGTAAAATCTCGTCTTACGATATCCCGATATAAATTCAATACTCTAAAAATGGAATTTCAGACATGTTTATACTAAGAGAGAGAGAGGGGGTGGCACTTTGTAGAAACCCCACGAGGGTTTCCTTTTCCTTATGACATTGATAGATCCGATGCGACTGATCCGTGTAGTTCATTGGGAATCCTGTGGGGTTCCGTCTCTATAGGTGTCTGGGAATAACAAAGGTGTCAAGTCACTTGTATCACTGATGAAGTGAGGTAGCACACGGAGCACGAGGTCTAACAGTGGCATATCAATTGCCGTATACCTGAGAAGCCATATTGAAGGTTTAGTAAATGGTATCGATATCGTCTGCGGAAAATCTAACTGGAAAGAGGAAAAAAATCTGTGAAACGTGAAACAGCCCATCTATTAATGTTATTAAGAAGGTGACTTTTTCTACGTATATTTTAGGATAACAACTTAACTCAAGACATTTTTTGTCGCCTGGTGAATTCAAAAATGTCTGACTCAATCGCTACAGGAAGAAAAGGAAGGGACATAATGCTATCCGTAATAATGTTCCAAGTAGGACACATCAGGGATAACTGTCCCCTCTGGAAGGTAAAACGGTCCTTGTTATGAAATGAAGCCAATAATATATTGTAGTAAGAAAGAATTCGATATAGGCGGACATAAAGGCAACGATTCTATTTCCTTGTTTAGCCATCTCGCCATGTGAAAAATTGTAATGAACAACTCTGTTCGATCAGCACTTGTTGACTAGGATCATCGATAACATGAAATACTTTCGTTTCTAAAATCAATTAAATTCAATGTCTAGATATATGCGCTGCATCTCGGCTCATCCTTGCCTTTAAAATGTGCAAAATAGAGGGGATTCCTTGTATATTGACCATGTAATGAGGAGTATAGCTAATTCTATACTAAATATTACAAAGGTATATATTATATGCTTTATCAATTGGAAGGAGAGGTAATATTGGAAAGTTGTGCTCATTCCATGACATTTAGTAAATACAATTCGATTTCATGGTATAGTTAGGCCATTCACCAAGCCGGTATATAATGTGCTGTAAAACTGTAAAATATTATCATTTTGCGTTTTCCATGATCTATTGAGGTCAATATACTTATTGGTTAGTAAACGACGGAAATTATTATATAACTGGTGAATTGGTGTGGAACGACGATCAACTGATTTATTAGTAATGGGCAACGCTTTGGTGTAAGATCTACCATTGAAAAGGTAATATCCTGGACGAAAGACTGACAATACAAATTGTGGCAGATCCTTTGTCAATGTAATACAACCCGTTTGTCCGGATCGCTATATGACACCACATCAATTGTGGTCTCTGTACGATAAACACGATCTGTCTCCACATTCCGTATAACATGCAGACCCACGCGCTCATAAATGGAAGCATTTAATGGCATGGTTGTTGTGTTTTACTACCCACAATCTCGTGAAGCAAAGGTACTTTCCAAGGTTAGCAATCAATACGATCGTTCCGCTATGTACATTTCACGAAGAAGTCCACCGTCACGGACAAGAGCAGAATACTGCCGAACAAATTCTTCACTGCGACGGAATGAACAATCGAAATCCTTTGTCATTCTAAAAGTTATATGCTAATGTTGAAAGTTAACGCTGTTGTAAGAACCGTGATAATGTTACACGCTTCCACAAGTTGATTTTGCTTCTGCCATTTGTGACAGAAAATTGATAACGGTAGCCTGCTTGAGTAAATGTGCACGGTTGTGTGCTAGAGTCAGCTTTGTGCACCACGTGTGTCGCACTCGCATCATACAACGTCTTATCAAACACTTAAACACTTGTTTAAAGATTCATGTATAGATTTTTCATGAAATCAGAAACAATGTCGACGCCAATTAAAGTAGTACACTGAGAGCTGTGACTGATTATTCTGTGTTGGTGAAGTCCAGAATCAAGAGAACATCCCACGCGTGCCATCGTTTCCTCGTGAGTACCTAATAATGTTGCGCAAGACGACGGCTTGACCGAGTAGTGGACCAAGACTTAAGTGCGAGATTCTCACAGTTTGAATAAAGATGACAAATACACGTATTCCTACTTGACGGCACATTGATGAGGGAGGTAAAATCTACAATCTGATAAAAAAAAACCCATGTGTTATCAAACACTTATTTTCTCTGGCAGCTTTTCCCTTCAAATTAAACGCAAACTGTCTACGTCATCGATCCGTTTGTTCAAACGGAATGTTAGCACTTGGTACATTCTTTTTTTGTCCTTTCACTTCAAACGAGTACAGATTAGGAACTGAAGTTCCAGTATTGATCGAATCCGTTTACATATCGTTAGAGATTAGATTTGAATTTGTTAGCCGCCGATGAACGCAGAGAATCCCGAGGAGAGAATGGAATTTGCCAGGAGAGAGATTATGTGAGTGCCACACAAGAAAATATTGTTCTGGTCCAATTTTTCTGATTTTTATAATTCTCTTATTATTATTTTCTGATTTTTTATAATTTCATTAATGAAAAGTTGCACATCAATTGTGCGGGCGTGTATTAAAGCTCAATATTGAGTCTTGTTGAATTTCGTTGACAGGTACCGTACCCACCGGCAATTTGGAAGGGATGCGGGCACTTTTAAGAAGTAACATCGAAGGACAATTGAGAAGAATAAAAGAAGGAACTTAGTCAGTGGTGGGGGTTAGAACCCGTGACCTGTATGGTCGGGCGGCTGGTGTTTGATTTCCAATCTTTGATTTTCCATTTGGAACAAGTGTGATTACATGGCTGTCTAACATCTTTCAATATCAAAGATCACATGAGAATATAATGCTTCTATAAGTCTGGAATCGAACATCCCCTAATTATCAGCACAGTCATCCTTCGACCATTCCATTCTTCCCGGCATTGATTGACGGCTCTCTTAAGAATGTTGTCTGCCGCTCTGAAAGAGTATCATTTTCCCATTCAGTCCGAACCAACGAGGTCGTGTTTGCCTAAGTATTCAAGAAAACTTATTTTTTCTTTCAGATGCTGCGGTAAGTTTTATTAATAGTGTTACATTTGTTTCTGGAATTATATTATTAAGGCGATGGCATCCTCCGATCTTCAAAGGCCACATTGTAGGCTGTCAAATACAAAGCTCTTTGATAGTTTTATATCCATGGCCTGTCCTGTCATAAAAATTCCATCGAACGTTCATTGAAGGATTTCGGGACCAGATCCAAAGGCACAGAATTTTCCAATCTAGGTAAAATACCGTTATATTATATCTGAGTTTAATGAGATTGAGTAAGCCTTGAAAGAATAATAGCTTCCCTTATAATCACGAGATCCCAATATCCCGTATTGATCCCACTCGGTCGTTTTGAGTACCGGTGTGTGGCTAGGAATATCCGGTGATTAAAATTGTCCAGTTACTTTGTTCTAATCTTGGTACGCCTGGCAAAGTCGAAAGAATAGAGACCTGCATTATGGACAATGTTATCTTCTAACACAACTAGGACATTTTGTTCCTCATCGACAACTGTGGACCGGCCCGGCTCTTATCACTAGAGAAAAGGATACGAGACTAATCCCCAGGACACGCTGTGACTATTACAAACTCAAAGCGTAATATAGCTATGGGGAAGTACATGATTTGACCTCCCCGTAAATATTTCCAAATATTAAGTAGCCATTTTTCTACACCATTCCAGGTCGTACAATACGACAGCGAGTGCTGTTCATCCGTCTGTCCGGACTTTGACATTTGTAAGTTGTGTGATATCTCCAGTTCTAGGTCATGGATGGATCCTTGTCAATGATATATCTTACAATCAGTTGGGAATTAAGAATCATGGATTCAGTTATACATGATAGTTTTCTCAGTTTCATCAATAAAGCATTTACAGGTTTGTCTTTCTGTTGAAAGTCAATACAGATGAATTTTGGGGGGTTCACAAGCATGACCTTCAACAGCATGACTTTGCGCTCTTCAACCAATGAATCTAGAATGCCAACATTTCGGTCATGCCCACCGCTTTATCGAACCGCCAGTAATACGCATAAACGGTTTTGCTGTGTCATATAGCAGTCTTTTGTTTAATTTTATCCAATTTAGAGGCGTCTAGAAACTTTTGCTAGGAAATTCAACTTTTTGTCAAAACTTCGACAAATCATCATGAGCGCATGGAAATGAACGTCCTCGCCTTCCTCGACTGGTTTGACGCGTTTTGTTCTTCGATGACGCAAATTTTCCACAACCTTCAGAGTTTTTGTCATTATATATTTCAGCTTATAACTGTTCGGAGAATGGCATAATTATACCGAGATATAAGTTTCCCTGTAGAGGGAATTGGATAATAATTGAACAATCCAAAAAATTGTGTACGAAGCTATTAGATTTATTTTCGAAATCCTCATCTTTCCTATCCAATTTAGTGGGATAAGGAAGGGGCAATTTGAAATGCAGTAAAAGCGAGATTAAATTGTTGCTGGATATAATAGGATTACTGCAAGTTTGAGACAGAAATAAAAAGGAATAATTCAATTCAGGGATCCTCGCTAAGACATGCCAAACAAATTCTTCAATTGTTACGAAACTCGTGGCGGTTTATTTTATAAATCTGTTATAATGGAATGTGTATAATTGCATACCGTGCATAATTGCCTCTGGCTCTCACATTTCACGACAGAAGCTGGAATGATCGCAATTTCAAGGCAAACATCCCTGCAATAGAAAAGATTTCGTGAGAGAATACAATGATTAATCCTTCATGTTTTTTTTCTGGAAGATATTGCAGTCCTTTGCACGAAAAATAGCGGATAAATGACCTGGACAATATCGTACCTGATTTCCGGACAGACCGTGTGGATCCAGTGCATTCTAGTAGTATACAAACAACATATGGTAGCAATTGAAGGAAAAGCGTGGGTGGTATGTGGGTTGACCTTTGACCGTGACTGTAAAACGCTCTTACAACCGTTTATGCGTACAGTCTTTCAGCGTCAATGGGTATATTAATATGTCCACCAAGTGGGTGGGGTCATCGCGTGCATGTGCACACGATGAGTAGTTTAAAAGGGGCATTTGAGGAATTTGAGATGTCTGTGACATCTTCGGCGCCAATGTGCAGTTGCTAGGTACGTATATTGAAGACCCAAAAAAGGTTTAGATGAACTTAGCCTGGGTAGAAATGAGAAATTGGCATCGTGATGTGTCTTCGCTTCGCGATGGAACTATACCCTTCAGTTAGCAAGTTCAGGCGGGAATAACAGTGGGGTCTACTCTTCTGTCACCAATAGTCAAATGCACTTTAATACAAACACGTAATATCCATATATCATCTGAAATTGAATGCTTGCTTACTTCAGGGCAAATGCCATTGACGTAGCAAAAAATCGAAACCCTTGCAATCCCTTTTAAAATCGCTTCAATTTCTCTCGAAATCCCTTAAAAAGTAGAAAAATTTGTCATAGTCGGCTCATTTTTCAGAGAAAGCTGCAGTTGCGATTTCAATGAAACACACTGTCTCGTCTTCTACGTCGAGCGGTCAATTTAAAAGGTGAAAAACAAAAACATTGATCAACCAGTTTTGTAAACAATTTTTTTTAAATTTTCCTGCCGTAAATTAGCCATGATTTTCACGTTCACCAAAGGGGCATAACTGAGGCTATTGGCACGCTACTCACTGATCCCAGCCGGTCTGTAGGCGAGCCCAGCCTACAATAATACCCAATAGGATGGTATTATATATGTCAGCAACTATAAAAATATGAAGAATTATCATGTGGTCAAAAACGGTCTGTCTTCCTTATCATGATATTCCTATGAAACTGTGTTGCGCACCCAAAGCTACTATCGTAGAGCTGTAGCTTTGCATGTAAATTGGAGAGATGAGCTGATGCTGAAATTCAAATACTCAGCCTATGATACCTACATAAATAGTATCACACAAGACTGAATTCAGACTCATTTATCCATTGATAGTGAACTGCAAGTTCAAATTCTCTCTTGAATGAGAAGTCGATACGGTTGTAAACTTACAAAAACTGAACAGAGTTAACATTTCTGAGTGCATGTTTCAGGTACGATCCAAAATTGATGTCAAAGGTCAAGATCATTGTCCCCCAAATCAGGAACCACTGGAACTATTACGCGCTTTTACTCCAGCCCCTAATAATGTAATCCTTTGCACGAAAAATAGGGAATACATGATTTGGACAATATCTTGCCTGATCTCCTGGGATCGTACGGATTCAGTGCATTCTAATAGTATATAAACAACATTATCCTTAGGAATAGATTCGCAATTGAAGGAAAAGCGTGAGTGGTATATGGATGGACCTTTGGCCATGATTGTAAAACGCACGTACAACCGTATATATTTTATGCGTACAGCCAATCAGCGTCAATGTTTTTTACGTGATACCCAAGCGACCGGGACTGACGTCATCGGCAATATATTAACCATAGATACGGTCGGATTCGGTGTGGGTTGTGCAAAATGATGTCTGCCCACTGGCGGAGTGTTGGAGTTTCAGTAGATCTGGGCTTGTTTGTTTCTGGACAGTGATATATGGCGTCATCGCGTGTATGGGAAATCGGGGAGTAGTATGAAAAGGGCATTTGAGGTAAGAACCCGCGTGGTTTGTGAGAAAGTTCGGAATAGACGCGAATTTACACACATGGCATGAACAACTAGCATTTATTTTCGCTGAGAACAGTGTCGTGTGGGGATTCTATGAAACGGATCCACACGGTACCTGTCCACTGGGATGGCATCAGGGCTGTTGTCTTTGCCACGATGGTGACCTTCCTGAGTCAACATGTGGAGGTTCGAAGGAAAGCTCTTTTTGTGTAGAAAAATAATGCCATGGTCGTCGTATCACATGAACTGTGACATCTTCAGCGCCAATGCGCAGTTGTTAGGTACGAATGTTGTAGATTAAATTAGGCGGGTAGAAATGAGCAAATTGGCATTGTAGTGTGTCTTCGCTCCGCGATGGAGCTATGCCCACCGAAGTTAACAAGTTCAGTCGGAAATAACAATGGGGTCCCCTCTTCGGTCACCAAAGGGCAAATAAACTTTAATACATCCATATATCCTCTGATATTGAACATATTGAATGCTTGCACCATTACTTCAGGGCAAATGCCATTTATGTAGTACAAAATCGAAACCCTTGCAGAAACTGCCCTAGTAGTTATTTTGGTGGTGGTATTAACTTATCTCCAATTAGATCAGGGTATTTTTGGGAGGATGTTATAATATTTAATTTGTCTTTGCATTTTTCAGCGACTGAACACAAACTATTAACTATCCACATCCGAATTAATTCACCAGCACGAACATTTGAATTAATTTGTCAGCAAGAATGATATAATATGTGCGAAATGATAATGTAATTTTCATGTTGATTCCAGACTAGTGCTTTAGGCCTCTTGTGGGGTAATGATGTCAGACACACCACCATATGAAAGCGATATTGGGGACTGATGTACTACTGCCCATAGCCAGGAAGAGGTCAGGAAAAGGAGCAAAGGACAAGTTCATGGACTTTGTTGAATAATAATGTGTTCAGTAAGTACGAGAAATAAAATTTGTATAGCTGACTTTTGGTTAGAGTGGACTACAAAATCAGACTACATCTCCTTTCTTTATTTGGCCAAGGAGAATAGGTGCATTCTATCTACTGCCTTCTCCAGTGAACACAACACAATTCCTGGTAGAAATTTTGCTAGATTCCTTAGAAATTTACCACATATTATATTCACCATACGAATATGTACACGTGACCCTTTTTGACCTGATCCAACTTGTTTCCCCTTACAAGTTATGCCACTTGATTGTTGAAACCACCACAGTAGTATATAGTACCATTTACAGAGCCTATTGACCTACTTTTTTGTTCCCCCCGGTGGAGGATTGAGGAGGAACTTGATCACGTGATCAAGGCATGTCTAGACTTGTTGGTGTGTGGTCAAAATGGCGGCTGTGTGGTGGTGGTGGTGGTCAAAATGGCGGCTGTGTGGTGGTGGTGGTGGTCAAAATGGCGGCTGTGTGGTGGTGGTGGTCAAAATGGCGGCTTGTGTGGTGGTGGTGATCAAAATGGCGGCTGTGTGGTGGTGGTGGTCAAAATGGCGGCTGTGTGGTGGTGGTGGTCAAAATGGCGGCTGTGTGGTGGTGGTGGTCAAAATGGCGGCTGTGTGGTGGTGGTGGTCAAAATGGCGGCTGTGTGGTGGTGGTGGTCAAAAATGGCGGCTGTGTGGTGGTGGTGGTCAAAATGGCGGCTGTGTGGTGGTGGTGGTGGTGGTCAAAATGGCGGCCTGTGGTGGTGGTGGTGGTCAAAATGGCGGCCCTGTGGTGTGTGCGGTGGTGGCCGTGTGGCGGCTGTGTGGTGGTGGTGGTGGTCAAAATGGCGGCTGTGTGGTGGTGGTGGTGGTCAAAATGGCGGCTGTGTGGTGGTGGTGGTGGTCAAAATGGCGGCCTGTGGTGGTGGTGGTGGTCAAAATGGCGGATTGTAGAAAAACGTATAAAAGGAGGTGATTTTTAGCGGTGGGGTGTATTCATTGCACTACTTGCCTGACTTACCTGACCTGACCAGCCTGCCTACCCAGCCTGACCTGCCTGCCTGCTTCACCTCTAGCCTTCCTGTCCAGCCTGACTGCCTGCCTGCCTGCCTCACCTCTAGCCTGCCTGCCTGCCTGCCTGCCTCACCTCTAGCCAGCCTGCTTGCCTGCTTGTATGAGCTGTGGAGAACCTTTTACTTTTTTTCATTTTACCAGTGCAAATTCACCAGCCAGCCACCAGACTATTACACCGTTTTTCACCAGCCTGAGCCTACAGTCATCCCAGGAAGTGAAGCTTCAAAAGTACCGTGTTCGCCTCATTGATGAGATGCAGCTGACCAGTATCACTCAGTAACACCAATCAACACCGTACACGTATGTAATATAAATTATTTTTTAATAATATCTATGCTAGGAAATCCCCCCCCCTCGAAATTTTTCAGCTTAGGTCTTTAGGAGAACGTGTCACAGTGAAAAAAGACATCACAGTTATTTCCCTATATTATGGAAACTTTTAGCGGCCAAGTTTAGTATCTATAGGTAGGCATTTATATATTGGCAGAATTTTCTCGTGTAACTCAACCATCCTTCACATGGATCAGCTGTTTTTATGTCAACAAAACAGCTCTATTTTTAGTTTCATTCGCGCGATTGCATGGACGTCCACTGCCGGTGTTGGACCATTTATCAATGCAAATTTCACGTATTTTCTCAAGCAGCTCATGACATATAAAGCTCCAATAATTCTCCACATATGCAGTCAGTCCTCCAGGATATTTTTCCAGCAACTTGACAAGGAGCACGGAATGGGACACCGTACATTTGTTCTACGTTACACATTCCCGCTACATCATGAAATATCCGTACACCATCACTATATATGCATGCCTACGATCTTACTATTTATAGAGTTTGTAGCTCAAAATCACTCATTGACTTTAACAACAAGAATTACACCATGCCTCGCGCATGGCTCAGCTGAGATTACAGCGTAGTACTGCCAGCACCAACAACGAACTGGCAGACGACATGATCCAACAATTGACTAAACAGACCAGATCTCTCCTACCAGTACGTTTCAGTTTATCTCAAAGTGTTCACAATACATTCTAGAATAATATAATGCGCGAATTTAAGAGTTTTGTGTCACAAAATGGCGCATAGGATGACAATTGGTACAATTCCCCGGATAATCGCACATTTCCAACCATAGTGCCATCTGAACCTTATTACGCAAGGGAGACAACTCGGTCTAGGCCAATCTTCTCATTCGCGCATTTCCATAAATTTTGCCTTAAGTAGGGGTGGTCATTTTTTGTGGGTTTTACTATGGGCTGTGAGATTGTAGAATACGCTGGGGAAAAGCTATGAAATTTGTTTTTAAGTACCGTGTAGGTCTGTATATAACCCCATAGGCCTACTGGCTCAGTGCATAGGTGCATATTGGGTGGACATGTTGAGGTCTAGGTGAGCCCCTAATGAACCGATGATGTCGGTTGAGGTCTTATTTTGAAGCTCTCGTGGAGTAGCATCCCACTGGACTACTGGTCCGTCCGTGTTCAATGGTCTGCGCATGCGCAGTCTGGCCGTAGTAGAGAAAGCAGGCATTTTGGATGTTATGTGGGTGTATGTTTGGGATAGAGAGGGACGGCTATGGGTTCGAATGGGGCGTGGAAGGTGTCATGTTGTAGCTCTCGGGGGAATAAATAAATGAATAAAAAAAATCAATAAATAAAAAAAATAAAAAAATCGGCGAGTAGTAGACAAAGGGAAAATTGGGAAATACTGACCATGCCCCAGAATACTTCATATGCATATCACGGCCTTAAGGCCTATGTAAGATGTAATCTACTTCACATTTTAGTAATATAAAAAGCGCAAGTCCTATTGACCTTGCCCCTCCAAAGAAATAAGAAGTCGTGACCGATTCATTGTCAAAATCGGCTCTATTTTACAGGAGTATATACGATCAGGATGAGGCGACGTGACCGATCGAGATCTCCCTTGGCGCGTGAGAATGTGAGAGGCGAACACGACTTTCCTGAGGATCCAGCTGTGCCTCCCGCTCACGCCTTGCCCGAAGACCACCCTGTGAGTGACATCTATCGGCGCCATTGGAGCACCATCCGACGATGTTTCCACCGTCATCGCCCTATTCAAGACTTGTATAATTTCCGGCTACAGGACCTCACGTATCTTCCTAACTATGCCGAGAACATTTTCAGAGACCAAGTGACAGCGTTCAAAGTGAATATGACATTCGGCTATATTCCACGGCACAAAGAGACGGACCAGGTACGGTATTTTTATCCGAGCAATAATACCTATGTGTTTGACAAGCCATTCACCATCATCAATCGTGCGTCACTGGAGCCCCTCATCGACCAACTGACTACGTTGGACCCATTGGAATGGGCCCGGTTGCAACGCCCCAATACCAAGTGGACTGTGGAAATGGTCACCAACGTGACATTTTTCGTGACCAAATGAGAGATCATCCGATCGGTGCCCCTGTACTACTACCCGCTTGGCTACTTAATCGAAAAGGACTGTATGCATTAACCGGAG
>JAVTVY010041624.1:0-18654 GCA_036873755.1 Hanleya hanleyi | reverse complement strand
CGTCATCAATTAACTTATCGAATAAGTATTTCCGCATCTTAATCGTCTGTCTGAGTGCTTCCTCGTAGTCTATGTCGTATATCGTTTGCAGACGCCTCGTTGTTTTCAAAATCTCGTTATGAATATAATCAGTTTGTAGCTTTTGTATGTTCACGAGGAGATTGTAGTATTTTTGACGTAAAGTCTTCATCATCGTTGGAATATAATCCTCCATAGCATTTGCACAATACTCATCCTCGTCGTAACCTTGGCTTGCATATCGCTGTTTTCTCTCGTCAATGTCAACCATATAATCTCTCGCGATAGGTTTACCGAACATGCTTTTGCACAAGTTATATTTGACCCGTTTCCGCAAGTGGGTAGGTTGATCTATTTCCCCAGGATGGATGAGTTCGTCATCTGAAGGGTAGTTTCTCTTTCGTCGTTCCATTTCATTCCCGCTCCTATGGATCATCTGCCTCGGCTGGGACTCGTCATCATTTTCATTCCGTTTGAACCACGGTGTTTCCGTCTTCCTATATAACCCCTCTCCCACTTGTTCGTTCCTCTTAGCGGACTATGCTGGATCGTGAGATGGTATGCGCTGAATTTGAGTTGATGGATTATGAATTGGGCTTCTTCTTTCACGAGTTCCTCATCGCCTGATATTACATTGGTAGACAGTCTGTCATTTTCCGCTGTATGGGGTTTTAAATCGATGAACAGATATCCGTAAGGCGTTGTATTCCTCGTGTCGAGGTCTACCGTAGAGCTCCTATACGAATTTATCGAATCTCCGTAACTTTCGCCGCTATTCGAGTGCGCATGCGTGGTGGTAGTCGTGGTGGTGGTGTTGTCTATATATATATAAGGATTAAAGCGTTTCCCTCATCAGTCCATTTGTATTGGTTGACTAATCAACATGTCGTGTACGTGTCATTTCTGTCAGAGAACCTTCTCTCGTCGCGATAGTATGCTCAGACACATTCAATGCAAACATGGCCAACAGACACCACGGAATCCCGCTCTAGTTCAACCCCAGCTCCGACACGCGTTGTATGGTGTTATAGGCAATGGCAGCCCGCCTACGAGAATACGCGATTACAGAATGTGAGCTTCGCCCCAGAAATTCCTCACGACATCGGCGAAGAGTATTACTTCGATTCCGAGCAGACCACCGTTGTAGTGCTAGATGACCTGATGAGTGCGGACAAGGACAATTCGAAAGGTGCCGACCTATTCACCAAAGGGTCCCCACTCAAAATCTCTTCCCTCAAGGCAAGGCATCTCGTGATATCACGCTAAACTCTCAGTATTTCGTCTTATTCAATAGTCCTATTGATAGACAGCAAATTAGCATGTTCGGGAGACGGATCTTTCCTCGGGATACGACACATTTCATGGCACAATTTCACGAAGTCGCACCTCGTCCGTACGGATATCTGTTCATCGATTTAAAACCGCATACAGCGGAAAATGACAGACTCTCTACCAGTGTAATATCAGGCGATGAGGAACTCGTGAAAGAAAAAGAACAACTGCCACCTCGTCCAGCCCCAATTCATAATCCATCAACTCAAATTCAGCGCATACCATCTCACGATCAGCATGGTCCGCTAAGAGGAATGAACAAGTGGGAGAGGGATTATATACGAAGACGGGTGCACCGTGGTTCAAACGGAATGAAAATGATGACGAGTCCCAGCAGAGGCAGATGATCCATAGGAGCGGGAATGAAATGGAACGACGAAAGAGAAAATACCCTTCAGATGACGAACTCATCCATCCTGGGGAAATAGATCAACCTACCAACTTGCGGCTGCAAACGATATACGACATAGACTATGAGGAAGCACTCAAACAGACGATTAAGATGCGGAAATGCTTATTCGATAAGTTGATTGATGACGGTGAGAGCGAGGACTCCGAATAAAAACCCTAGTAGGAATATTTGAAGTTAAACATTGAATGGAAGGCTAGGTGTTGAAATGATAGCCACAACAAAGCAGTTTTCTCTCTTCATTTGTAATGCAGTGCTATGAGTTGATGAATAAAGCGTTTATTTTGTAATCTTCGTATTGGTTTGTCTGTATTTTATCCTCCTCCTCCTCTTTTGTCCTAATACGCCAATGCTAGTTCTATGAAGCGTGTTCAGACATGTCCGATAGCTCTGAAACGTGTGTAGCTAAATACATATTAAATGTAGAAAAAAGCGATAACGGGTATATACTGTGTACAGACGCCACCACCACCACCAAAACTACGCCCACCACCACCACCACCACCACCACGCATGCGCACCCGAATAGCGGCGAAAGTTACCGAGATTCGATAAATTCGTATAGGAGCTTTACGATAGACTCCGACACGAGGAATACAATGCTACAAACCGCGTGCGAGTATGTCCCTTATTTCTCGAGAAATGGTCAAATGACGTGACACCGATTATCGTCTAATTGCGGCGAAAGTTACCGTTGGGCGGTAAAGTTGTATAGGGCCTTTATTGTTTATCTATACGAGAGGAATATGACGCCGTAAGCCGCGAGTCTCTATCCGTCTTAGTTCCAGAGATATCGCCATGGGTAATTTATAGAAAATTCGACGAAAAGTCCAAAAAGCAAAAATCGAATTTCTGTTTTTACTCCGAAACAAAATTTGGACGCTCTGTGGGCATAACTAAGGAATTTACGCATTTCATGCCTCATTCAACGTCTATATACATAGGAATCAATACGACTTCAGTTTATTTAGTGACGTCATCGGCTTCCATGGCTTCCATGCATTAGAACCGGCTAATCATGTTCTACTAATAGGCACAAGTTTTATAGAATACACTTTTCCCATTGCGGAAAATATTTATGTTCATGTTGCAATTAGGAGCAGATATCATATGACATCGGATATCATTTAAGAAGGTGAATGTGATTATTAAATGGCCAGCGTTACGATAATGGGTCAAAAGGGCAATGGGAGAATTCGGGGAAGCGGTGGACGCGGATTTGGTTTAATGCCACATTCAAGGTTTTTTCGCATATGGTGACAGTCAGTTTGGATGGTGACGGAAAACAGAGTACCGGAGAGAACCACAGCCCGTCGGCAAGTAAATGACAAACCTTCACAACTTCGGCTCAAACACTTGCCGGTTCAGCGATGCGAGGCTAGCGATTACCAGCGAAATGCCTTAAACCACTAGGTCACCGAGGGTCCCATTCAGGGAATCACTCCATGTGGAAGGTTAAAGAAGAAATCGACGAAATTCATGTCTGCATAGATATGGATTGTTATAGCAACAACAACAATGTATCATAGGATAATTATAGCAACAACAACAATGTGTCATAGGATAATTACCAGCCTTAAAACACTCAATTGGTCAATTTGATCAGATTGAAAAGAAAAATCTATTATCTCACTAACTCGGAAGAAATTTCACAGACTTTCTTTGGAGGTTCGTTTGTTTGAAATGTACACCTGTTTTACATTCGTCGCAAATATTGCGCGGGACCGGACTAACCTGACAACGGAACAGAATTAGTGGCTAACCTCGCTGTGTTCATCAAATTGTGGCAAGATAATTCGAGATGTTCAGAGGATTTGATGCCAGGGATGACTACATTATAATCAACAGGTAGGATGGTTGATATGTGGACTGAAGCAATTAATTCTATGAACAAAAAATACGACATTAAAGCAGCCCACACCACTCTGCGCGACACTGGCTGACCTAATCTCCGGTTAACCCCTGAAACTGCACCGGGGGTGCCTCAGATGTTGATGTGTGTGAGTATTAGACTGGACATTAGCTACATGCTATTAAAGGGTAAGCCGCACTGTATGTCAGGCGATTGTCTACTGAAGACGGGGACTGCAGGTAACGCATATACCAGTATATCTTCGCGACTGTATTATTGTGATTTTTGTACCAGTATTAGATCAGAGGGTAATTACAACCTGTGCTCAGCTCAACGCATTGCGCCAATGACCAAAAGATCATTAAACAGAACGCCACCGATTATCGCCAGAACTTACCTTCCTTATAGCCTCGTTTCACCACATTGCGGGCGGTCTTCAAAGAGAAAATACGAAAGGTCATCATAAGTGGCAAATGCATATACATTTGAACAATACATACATTTCGTAAGCATTCCAATCGGAAGAACTGGCATCTTTCTTGGAATTGATATCGTTTGAATTAAATCTGCAGATATCATTCTATTTTGCGCACACGATCGAACACGAACGTTGAGGTATTCAAATACATGTTGCACTCTAACTGACAAATATGAAACATTTATTTGAGGCTTATTTTGCTAAAGTATCAGCTATGCGTTTGTAGCAAGTAGATGCACCTCTTATATGAGCAATACAAAAAAACTCTTTTATAACAGCACAGCTAAATAGACAATACAAATGCCTTCTATTTTTTATTCGAAAAAGCGACCATTCATACATACATTTTGCAAAAGGAATTAAGAAAAACTTGATAAGTATCGCTAGATGAAGAAACTGGCATAATAACATATAGATATATATATTATGTCATATGACACCAGTGACAGGAATATCAACCGCCCGGGGTTCATAAATGTAGTGGGTCAGTTTGAAAGGTTCATCTATCACCCGATATCCCTTTCACGTCATGTCCTTTTCATTTGCAAAGGGTAGGAACATTTGGGCCGACGAGACGATTCCGGATAAATCACCACTGCATTAAAATGATACATGCGGGAGTCTATCCAGGGAAGATATCTGAGCTTTTTACATCGGTCACGTTGGGATCTGCTAAATTGTTTTACGCAAGTAGATATTTCGACCGAAAGTAAGTTTTGCAGAACATTAGCGTACGGAAATCGGGTCATTCATCTCTAATGCAGCTGACATAACCAACTCGACTATTAAACGCGACTCCCTTAACGTCTTGGTGACCGTGTCCTGTACTGGTAGGGCTGATCAGTGTCCAGGGTAATAGGAACGTTGAGCACTCTCGTGTTCTGGCACATGTAGGCACCGTCGTCATATGCCTAAAACAAGGTTGAAAGCGACGTTAAACCCTACTACCCACTCACTCCTTAAAAATAATTCCCTCCTTCCGTAGCCAGTAAATTAAGGTTGAATAAATTATTCTTGCTACAAACCTACATCTATAGATTTTACCTTCCCTCCAAAAGAGGCTGATGCCCAAAGCAGGATGAAGCACGTCAGATAAGGACCTCTCGAATATGATGATTTGGCCATTCTATGGCAGCGGGTGAGTTTGATGCTGTCACCTGTCGCGCCGTCTTTTAAATATTTCACTGAACAAACTACTCCATGCTAGAGAACAGGTGTTAAAATAAACATAGAGGGGACTAGTCTGAGTCAATATTCAATCATCAATATAAAACCGATAATATAGGGTTGTTTAGTTCAGTAGCATTAATAATCTATACGTATTCTATGTACAGCTTTGCGCTTTTAATGTCTGAAAGAAAATCCACTTGTCGCCATATCATCAGCTGTACACTGAGACAACACAAACGCAGGTGCCAGTTACTTTATACCAGCATTTTAGTCGATGAAACTGTTCTTCGTCGTAGTGAATGATGGTATTTTCGTTAAATGCTCTCGAGCGGATATCAACTTTTTGGGATATAATTCTCGAGTGCAATTTGTGGTTTAGATTTCTCCAGTGGGTGTCAAATTTCTGAGACAGAAAAGTTGTCGCATTGAGATAAACAGTTTATATTATTCTTATTAGAAATTGATGAACATGACTTCGAGGGATAGCATAGCTCTGTTAGGAAAGTTTATTATCTCTCCCTGAATCTCCGCCGCACTTTAAGATCCGAGGCATAAACATGTGTTTTCGGTAAGTGATGATCTCGGTTTCACTTTTTATCAAAGGTCCCTGTAATTATGTACAAGTATAGATTGGGAAACTATCGAGATTATTCGTTTGAAAAAAAAGTATTTTATTGTGTGGAATATCTGTCTGAAGTTTATACATACGATAGATAATTAAGGTATGCATTTAATTCAATATTGTAGAATAATTGAATAGTTAAGTACTTAAATAATTGCGAGGGCATTAGGTACTTACCGGAAGTTCCTTTCATCTCTAGTGGTACAAGGGAGATACAACTTTTTTTCTGAATAAGGCTGTAGTTTTCCTTAGATTCGAGCTCTTCAGTAAGGTGGATCTTCATCGTCCTTCTTTAGTACATACTAATATGATAACAGGCTTACCGGATTAGTTTGCAGGAAAAGTGATCACGTGGAATAAAACGGAGCAATGTCATTGGATAGAGATTACATTTGAAGCTGAGCCAAGATGAAACGAAGTGCTCCCACTTCCAATCTGGCCGCCAGAATTCTTAAAATTGCAGATTTCCCACAACTCCCAACATATTCTCAAATAGGAGAGTATAGAATTATAGAGTGTGAGTGAGTGATCTGGATTTCAAAGATAGAAATGGAAATTGACGATTGAAACATCTTAATATATACGGAAAATTAGTGAGAATCCTGGAAGAACTAAGCATTGAATTTAGGGGACGATTAACCATAGATAATTCAAAATGACATTGATGACGTTTCCGTTCCCACAAATGCAGAGATACAAATATTCAAGTGAGTGAGTGAGTGAATATGATTTAACGCGCTTTCAACTATATTTCATTCATATCACGACATTGTGTCCTATTCCTTTTCACACAGCCGGCGACTCACTCCTTCGTGTCCATCTCGCTCCTGCGTGTCAAATTCTCCGCAAGCTGTATAACTTTCAAACGTTTTGTCGGATTATTCCGAAATTCCTTGCGACAAGACGTGATTGATATTGCGTTTCAGCAACATCTGCCTAGAGGTGGCACCGCTGGGTTTCTTTCCATCTTTCTTTGAATGTCCTTAGTAGTATGTAGCCGTGATTTAAAGTAGTATTGACCTACTTTTTTGTTCCCCCGGGGTAAAATTTGAGGCAGAACTGTGGCGGCAGGGGTGATCACGTGGCGATCACGTGATCAAGGCATGTACTGACCTGTCTAGGCTATAGTTCCGGCAACCTTTGACCTCGAATTCTTCCGCGGTGATGCGGTCTGGTGGTGATGCGGTCTGCTTCCGCGGACAGAAAGTACTGTAAAACATAAAACATTCGCGACATGAAACTTTCGCGATTTTTAAATTTTAAAAAATTCGCGACATGAAACTTTCGCGATTCTCTCCGTGCCAGAAAAAAATTAATTTGCAAATATATCATATTAATAGACATGGGAAATAGAAACCGGACGCGGCAAAATCGGCAAAGCCACGTGTATTCACATGTGGGTGTGCGCAGTGTGGTCGTTTGATAGTACCAACACGAGTCTAACAAAAGGCGGCGTTAACTGTATGAAGAATGGTATTCAAACAGAGGTTTCCTGACTGTTGGGGGCAGATTATTTCTATCCCGTTGTTTCAACCTTAGAAGTAATTCCCGTAGGTAAACAAACCCTATATCGCGAGATATCATACAGGTATTTGTCATACCTGTATGTAAATAAATACCGCAAAGGAGAGCTCCATTTGGTAGATCTCAGCGGGAATGGAGCTTCCACAGCCGCCCTGAAAGACCATTTCATCGCGTGGTATGAAGACATTGTTTAAAAGTGGAAAATCTGTGCAGGATATCAAAGTTGACTTGAAACTTTCCCCACTGAAACCTAAACATGCGCTGTAGATGGTGAAGGCCCACGATCAACTCAGACATAGCACGTCTGCTATCCTACAGGGGTTCAAAACGGTCAGCATCAAGGCGGCATACGAGGACATTGACGATGGTTTCTAGTATTACACTGCTTCACATATACAAGTCTTGGGACAATTCAGCAGAATTAATTGTACTAGTATATATTAAACTGTATCCGGTGCTTTAAACAGTCACTTCTGATTAGAGCTTAGGTGGTAAGACCATTAAAACTGTGTTAATGTCGAAAACAATTGATCTCGTGCCCTTTCTCTGTCAATGTTGTTGTTGCGTTCTTGTCTTCGCCCTTGTCATATGAACGTGTTTCTTTCGCGTGCATGAAACTTTCGCGATTTATTCTAATCGCGAAAATCGTGAAAGTTTCAAGCACGCGAAAGAAACATGTTTTACAGTAGTCCCATGGGTTGACTTCCAATGTTAATGTATAGGGGAATACCTAAATAGACGTTTTGTGACCTAGGGGAGCCACTAATGGTCCAATGGGGTCATATGAGGTATCAATGTGAAGCCTATGTGAGGGGGCAACCGATGGGCTGGGTGTGGGATTGAAATATGGTCATTCTGCGCATGCGCGGGGGCCAAAGGGTATGAAAATAGACGTTTTGGAGCTAGGGGAGCCACTAATGGTCCAATGGGGTCATATGAGGTATCAATGTGAAGCATTCATGAAGGGGCATCTGACTGGACTAGCGGCTCGGGCGTTGTCACCATTCTGCGCATGCGCAGACAGGGAATTGTGGGAAAAGGGTATGGAAATAGGCGTTTTGGGATCTAGGGGAGTCCCTAATGGGCCGATGGAGTTGTATGAGGTATCAATGTGAAGCCTATGTGAAGGGGCATCCAGCCATGGGTGGGTGCATGTAAAATTTTTCCTGAAAAAAAAAACGGAACACGGAACACGGATCCGGGAAAATGCCTATATGGGGTATGGGGGGTATATAGGTCGCCGGGCTTAACGGGGCTTGCCTATCAATAGAGTTATCTCCCCCTAGTTCCAGGGTGGGTGTATGTAAAATTTTTCCTGAAAAAATACGGAACACGGACTTTATCCTAAATTACGGGAAAATGCCTATATGGGATATGGGGGGTATAGGACCATCCTGGGAAACCTACTTCTCGACATTTGCGGTATAGGTTGTGGGGTCTCGTTTTCTTAGTCTCGTCAAGACAAACATGATAGGAAGTGTCGCGGAGCGAATCGTTGAAATTTTTGGAAACAGTTCAGGGAGACCCAATAATCCATACTAGGGGTAGCAGGGACCCACGTTTGTCCTTGACTGGGAAACCTACTTAACATTTGCGGTATGGTTGTTTGGATTTGTTTTCTTAGTCTCGTCAAGACAAACATGATAGGAGTGTCGCGGAGCGAATCGTTGAAATTTTTGGAAAAAGTTCAGGGAGACCCATATAGTCCCATACTAGGGGTATAGGACCAATGTTTGTCCCACTGGGAAACCTACTTCTAGACATTTGCGGTATGGTTGTTTGGATTTGTTTTCTTAGTCTCGTCTCATGATAGGAAGTGTCAAGACAAACATGATAGGAAGTGTACCCGGTCACAAGAAACGGTGAAAAATGAAATTTTTGAAAAAAGTTCAGGGAGACCCATATAGTCCCATGCTAGGGGTATAGGACCAATGTTTGTCCCACTGGGAAACCTACTTCTAGACATTTGCGGTATGTTTGTTTGGATTTGTTTTCTTAGTCTCGTCAAGACAAGCATGATAGGAAGGGTCGCGGAGCGAAACGTTGAAATTTTTGAAAAAAGTCAGCGAGGTCTGTATATAGGCCTATAGGCTGGCTATATGGGGAGTATAGGTCCAATGTTTGTCCCACTGGGAAACCTACTTCTAGACATTTGCGGTATGGTTGTTTGGATTTGTTTTCTTAGTCTTGTCAAGACAAACATCATAGGAAGGGTCGCGGAGCGAATCGGTGAAATTTTTGAAAAAAGTTCGAAGTCTGTCTATAGCCCCATATAGACCCATATACGGGTTATGGGGGTGTAGGACCAATGTTTGTCCCACTGGGAAACCTACTTCTATACATTTGCGGTATGGTTGTTTGGATTTGTTTTCTTAGTCTCGTCAAGACAAACATGATAGGAAGGGTCGCGGAGCGAAACGTTGAAATTTTTGAAAAAAGTCACCGAGGTCTGTATATAGGCCTATAGGCTGGCTATATGGGGAGTATAGGTCCAATCCCAGACAGCATTGTGACATAGGGTCCGCATGGGCCTAATGTGACAAGTGGTATCGGCCCTTTGTGGGCTGCCCCATTAGGGGCCGAACCTTTTTTTGCTCCTCGGCCCCATTGGGGCGCCCACATTGGCACCATGGGGACGCCACATCGGCCTAATGTTGGCCCTGTGTAGGGCCCCATTGACCGTGAGCATGCCGATGACGGCCCCACAAGGGCAATCATGTATTTGACAAACGGGCCCAATATGGCTTGCCAACGTTGGGCCCTTGCTGGTAACCGGAAATTTATTAAATTTTATCCCGTGCAAACTGGGTTTATATTGAGTGGACTTTTTTCACGTAACTCTAACGTCCGAGTTAAGAGAAAAATCCTCTCAGTATATAGATCATCGGAATCGTTCGTTTACATTGAACGTTCAATGTAATATACAACGTTTAATGATTTTAACTCAAACCGCATTGATATTGACTGCGCTGATTAACTCTCATGTGGTTTTTATTCAGTGCTTTCTTTTTTTCGAGGAATAAATTAAAAAAAATAAAATTCTATCGATCGGACAGAGTCGGAAATGTTTGGCATATATTTCCGATATTGCTCATTAATCACAAACGTAATTATACATGCAGATAAATTTTAAAATTACAATTTCCTGCTCATAAAAGTAAAACAAATGAGTAGGTTCATTCAAGGTAGATAACTCTTGGTGTGGGGATGCCCACAACGGCCCGGTGTGGTTAGGTTAATGTGGAGATGCTCGAGTCGGCCCGATGCGGACAATACATCGCTTGGGTTTTCCCTCGTTGGCCCCACATGACTCGCCAAACATTGGCCCATCGCCGGAAAGCCGGCGTCGGCCTACATTTGCCCTCACTTTCCCCGACGTGGGCCCCACATGGACAATAACACACAATGCCAACGCTGAGATGGCCCTCACTTGGCCTCCATCTCCCGTATCATTCATACCCGTTGGGACAATGCTGGTTTGCCGACGTCGAGCCAATGTCTTAATTGCCGATGTTGGGCCTTCGTCGGGCTAACGGGGCAGATGAAGCCTGTGCAAATGTGGGTTCCTCCATATTTCACCCGCATGGGGCCGACGTGGGTTTGCCTATTCCTACACAGCCCAATTCAGAATGTGGGCTTCCCAAAACTCAACCCACTTGGGGCCAGTGTAGGGTTGCCCATGCCCCCACAGCCCGCGAAGTGCCCACGTTTGCCCAGGTGGGACCAATGAGTACTTGCTGACTGGGATGTTTGTCCCACTGGGAAACCTACTTCTAGACATTTGCGGTATGGTTGTTTGGATTTGTTTTCTTAGTCTCGTCAAGACAAACATCATAGGAAGGGTCGCGGAGCGAATCGGTGAAATTTTTGAAAAAAGTTTGAGGTCTGTCTATAGCCCCATATAGACCCATATACGGGTTATGGGGGTATAGGACCAATGTTTGTCCCACTGCGAAACCTACTTCTATACATTTGCGGTATGGTTGTTTGGATTTGTTTTCTTAGTCTCGTCAAGACAAACATGATAGGAAGTGTCCCGGCACGAATCGTTGAAATTTTTGAAAAAAGTTCAGGGAGACCCATATAGACCCATATACGGGTTATGGGGTATAGGACCAATGTTTGTCCCACTGGGAAACCTACTTCTAGACATTTGCGGTATGGTTGTTTGGATTTGTTTTCTTAGTCTCGTCAAGACAAACATGATAGGAAGTGTCCCGGCACGAAACGGTGAAATTTTTGAAAAAAAGTTCGAGGTCTGTCTATATCCCCATATAGACCCATATACCGGGGTATAAGCCCAATGTATGTATAAATCCATACGGGGTGGACGTGCTGGAGACTAGGTGGGACACTAATGGTCCAATGGGGTCGAGTGAGGTCTTATTTTGAAGCTCTCATGCAGGAGCACTTGACTAGACTAATAGTTGGTACGTTGTCAATATTCTGCGCATGCGAAGCCTGGCCGTAGTATAGAAAGCAGGCATTTTTGGGGGTATGTGGGTGTGTTTGGGTTAGAGATGGGCTATTCACGGTTCGAATGGGTCGTGTGAGGTATCAATGTGAAGCCTATGTGAGCGGGCATCTGTTGGCGTGGATCTGGGGTAGAAATAGGGTCATTCTGCGCATGCGCGGTAGCCAAAGGGTATGGAAATAGACGTTTTTGTGGTCTAGGTGGGCCCCTAATGGGCCTATTGTGTCGAGTGAGGTATCCATGTGAATCATAGGTGGGGGAGCATCCACCTGGACTAACATTCACGTGGTTTGGTGGGTCTGCGCAAGTGTGTGACGTCACTCCCGGTTTTTCAGAATGCTCAAACACTACCTCCAACTTTCCCGGCCCGGCCCGCCCCGGCCACAGCGCGCGCGCGCGTTCTCCGGAAGTGCGCGTCATCACCGGCAGTGCGCGGAAGCATGTCGGGTCAAAAGGTGACATCCAAGTCAAAAGGTCTGCATTTCGGCAAGGTTCGGCGACAATGTTGCGGCATCGATATACAGAGCTTGAACCCCAAAAAGGGGATTGTAAATTAACCTGGGAAGGATGGGCAGTTCCATTTGGACCAATCAGCGGTCGAGAAAAAGAGCCAATGAGCGATCGAGAAAAGAGATAAAAGAACCAATGGACGGGTACTAGGTACACGTCTGTGCCTACAGCCGGGTACTAGGATGCTTTCGCCTACGCCCGCGCCTACATCCGGGTTCTTCTCAACATCCGGGTTTCCCAGTGGCTTTTTTCCGTCTTCCATCTGGGTAATGTGGTTTTACATCCGGGTTCTCATCTTACATCCGGGTTTTTCCATATTTAAAAATACATAGAACTTATAGTAATAAATTTAATCTATACGCGTTGGACGAGTCTTCACTCACCGTCTTCCTTTACACGCACCTCAATGAAATGCCCGCTCCAAACCTAGACCAAAACACGTACTTGGTCTGTGGGCTGATTTCACTGGCTCTCTATTTTACTATAGTGCTCTTGCATTCTAACATTGATGGGTTACATTTTGGCCCCATCCTACACCACTGATTTCAGTTTGACTGAATCTCCACATTGGGCATTTATGCATTATGAATAAAACACACAAGACAGGGTTTTTTGGTGAGATCTCATTTTTTTTTTATTCAGTAGCAACAACAACGTGAGAACAACCACGTGAAAACTCAAGCCCAGAACAAGGGGCTTGCACATTGAAAGAATTGAAGCCCAGAACAGGGGACTTGTACATTGAAAGAACTGAAGCCCAGAACAGGGGTCTTGTACATTGAAAGAACTGAAGCCCAGAACAGGGGGTTTGTACATTGAAATAATTCAAGCCCAGAACGGGACTTGTACATTGAAATGATGGGCGGCCCAGTCATATACGAGTACATCGCGGTCCTCGGCCTTGGGGTACTCGTCAAACATGTGGACGATCGTCTGCATGGAATGTCCCCGACATCGATGGTACAGGTAAAACAAGCAATATTGTCCGCACACCATACTGTCCAGGCTTTGCAACGTTTTAGTATTCCAACACCACGTCTCTGTGCCTTGATCCATGAAGTCTGTTAAATCGGAATGGAGGGGTGGTAGGCCGTACGGATCAAAGTATTCGCCCTGCTCTTCTGTCAAGTACACGGCCACCCAGTGTTCACCGGGTCGATCCATCGGGTCTGTATTCAGGACGTAAGCAGCAGGATACACACGGTCTAATGGGAACACGTCTCGGGCGAACACTCCTTGAAAGACCATGCGTGTCCCTGGATCATTCTCCAGCACGGTGCGTATCTGGTCTGTATCCATGTTAGGTGGCAAAGTCACACAGGACGTTACGGCTTTTATCGATTTGAATGATGTTGTCAAACTCAGCGTAGCAAATCACATTGATGGTTTTCGGTAAAGGTGTCCCGAAATGCAGTTCCAAGCGTAAGTTGCCTTTCTTGACGAGACTCAGTTGATGATCGTTGTCTAAGGTGGGAGTCAGATCGAAACAGAACAAGGTGTACCCTCTGCCGAAATCGTCTCGACTGATCATATTTCCCTCGTCTTGGTTGATTTGGGCAGTTGCTGTGAAGAGGTTCAGATAGCTCCGGATGTAATTGTCCGTTCCGAAATTAGGTTGTAAAGGCCGTGCCGGTACCTGTTGGCCATCCACATGCAGGGCCACGAAATTGATGTTGAACGCTTTTAGGTTGAACGGATTCCTCGAGAGAGTCCCATTATAACTGACGTTCTCCACACAGGCTAGGGTTAAACGCTTGGGCAAATCTCCCAGGAACAGGTTTTCTTGATTGACAATCATATTGCCTTTAGGAACGGAAAAGACCTTGGTCTGTACTCGTCGAATCGGGTACTGGGCTGGTTTTTTCTCCAAGGCTCTGATGTGCCCCAACTGTACACCTGGGCTCGGTTTCACTTTGCGTACAAACAGACTTGCCTCTTCGATGACAATGTTATACTCGAGGTCCTCATTCGGGGCCATCAAGGCAAACGCAGGCGTTGCGCGCACTAGTCGTATTTTGACAGGTACTCCATTCAAGAGGTATCGGTCCTGCATGAATAAGTCTGCATGCAGACGTCCCATCATATCGACCGAGTGACTCTCTGCTGTGGCATCCACTCTCGCAGTATAGCCGTCATTATCAGGACTCGCTTCCATCTTGCCTGGGGTATCTCGGTAGAACAACGGGGCTGTCAAATACGACGTTTTAGCGTCACGCCCGTAGGATAACAGTGTTTCGATGTAGGCTCGGTACGGGTACGTGTTGGTCGAGGCGCTCACCAGTTTATCACTCAGGGCTATATCCACTTGCTGGAATAGCGAATGAAGCCAGAGATTCACTGGATCCACGGGTGCATCTGCTTTGAGGACTGACCCATCTTTATTGGTGATTTTAGCTTTCACATATAGGTACGTATGGGCTAAATCCAGGTAGGTCGTATCTGCGTTGGTGATGGTGAATTCAATGGGGCCTGTGGCTGTAATGCTGGAAAGGGGCAGATGTTCCACCCATTGACCCTCTTCGGCACTGGTCTGAGTAGGTGAGACGGTCCATAAATCAAATTCACTGTTGGTAGAAGGACACGACTCGGCATGGATGAAAGCCATCTTTAAGAAAAGATATCCTTGGTCTTCGATGTGCGTCGTCGCTGGGTGGGTCGTCGACTGGTGCGTGTCTTTTATTCCCTACGGTGCGTTGTGCTTTGGTGACCAAGACGCCTCCCGCTTCTTTGGCTCGACGTTTCAGTGCTTCTTTGGGTGCCGCACCGCCCAAGACATCACCCGCCACTTGCAGTCCACTGCGCACCGCTTGTTTGCCGATCGCTTTGACCCCACGCGTCACCAAGGGCAGGAACGTTTTGACGATGCTCCTGAGTATGTTCCCCAGCCCATGTCCTCGTTGCATGCGTGTACCTGCAAAGACAGGAAAGCTACCCCCGGCCTGTTTGGTGTAATGATCGACGTAACTGGCTGTATGGCATTGATAAGGCACCTTCATTATGCAAAGTGAACCGCTCGGACTTGACGGAAATGAAGTGTCAGCACCACTTTCCCACGCTCGAATGCAATCGGTTGACCGGTGTCGTTTCTTATATCGATGACGATGGAGCTAATATCGGTCTGACTGACCGGTAGATACACGATATGCCTGAAACTGTGGGTGACTTGAGCTCCATACTTGCCTTTCACCGGGCAGACGCGCAGTAGAGGTACGTTGCTGTCGCCGACAATGTGTGCATCGACAACGTCCGAGTAGATGTACAGGCCATACATACCACCACGCATGTCCATCGGGATGTGGGCTCTTTCGCCGGTGGGGCCAGCGTACCCCTGTAGATCGAGACCCAGCACTTGCTGTAGGGTAGGACTGAGTTCGACACTCACGTTGGGGCTGAGCGTGAGACAGGCCTTGTCGTTGTGTGCGTTGTGATCGAAGTCCACATGATATTTGAAGGGAAAAGATTTTATGGGGTTTGAAGTATTCGTGACGTCTCGTAGAGACTTATAATGCATCAGACTTCTCAGTCCACCCATGAACTCCTTGGGGCATTCGTATTGACCTTCGGGTAGTTTGAGTCGAGTTTCTTGTCCTTCGTAGGTCACCTCGTACCATACTTCATTGGCTCGCACGTTGTACCACGAGTAAGGGTATTGGATATCCACGAGTCCACATTCCCAGCGTCCAGGTAAATGCAACGGTTGCGGTAACTGGGTCACGTACTTGGTCAAGGTGTTGTCAGGAAACACATCAGCCGAGCTGTTACTGGGTAGGGGGAGGTAAAACATGACGACTGAGCTTTCCTGCTGCTGCTGTTGGTTTTAATACTTCTCCCAGCCCTTGGGCGCTAATCGTCGTGATGGTCGCGGTGACTTAGATCTTGGTGGTTGCAGGGGGTGGCGTGGTAAAAGGGATGAAAAAGTAGGTGCCCGCCGTGGTGTTGATTTGGGGGGTGACTCCGGTTCCCAAGGTTGTGGTGAGAGTCGTCGTGCACGACTGGGTGATTGCATAAAGGCCCAGCGCTGGGGGTTCCCCACCAATTCCTGTGGTACATGCATGTCTTTCAAGCCTTGAGCGAAGATCTCCCATCCTCGAGGATTCGTGTGCGACCTGCGTTGACGCATCAGGTCATTCACTAAATCCGTCATGTGGGTACCGTGGACCACCTGATTCTGTACCAGGAGTTCACCTTTATCATTCCAAGTCATGTTAGGATTCTGTTTCATTCGTTGTAATACCAGGCCAGCTGGCTTCTTGAACGATGCAGGTACACTCTTCAGGACTTCGTCTTCGACCCACTGAGGGGCTGTGGGTGGTACCCCTGAATGAAGGCTGTTGGAGCGGTGCTGAGGTCGGTGGTGTGTCGCGTGGTGGTGGTGGTGGTGCTGGGGTAGAGAGGGTTTTGTATTGGTCCATGAACGTCATGTACCGCTGATGCGTCTCATTGTACTGTTGTACTTTCTCACTGTCGCTTAACCCCGGTCTTTGTAAGATCTGACGCATCTCTTCATCGAGGGTGTTTATTGTCTTCACCGTAGAAGGTACCGGGTACGGTGATTGGAGGTTTTGAAGGAGCCGAGGTTCGACGAGGACCATTTTTTTCGTGTGATTCATTGTCGGCCGAAGAGTCCACCCAATACTGGACCCAACACGGAAGCGGCCAACGGTGCTAAGATGGCCCCGAGAAATCCACCTTTCTGTAACACCTGTGTTTGTGAAACTCGCTTCTGGACTAAGGTTCGGAGACCTGTCTTATGCTTGGTCAACTTGGTCTTCTGAGCCGGAGTCAGTGGTACGTTGCCTTTTAACAGGTTGTACCCGATCTCGCACAGACAGCGTACAAGGTCAGGGTCCGCACCGCGTACAATGGTTCGAACCAACTCGGGTGGGGCCGTCTTCAATACACGGAGCGTCGGGGCGTGCTTCCGTACTCTCGCAGAAGTCATGTACAACTAATGCCAGAACCCACAACCCTGCCCTTTTTATCTATCTCAGAGAAAAGAGACAAAAATCAACCATGATGTGGTATTCATTCTTTTTATTATCCCCATCATCAAAACACACACACCCCAGCTGGGGGAGCCACTGTGGGTGTGTTTACATTATTTTTGCGTGAACACGTGGTGAGTCTCTCCGGGAAAGATGCCGGTGCGTAGTCGAAGGTGATCGGGGGTGGCTTGCTTCAGGTCGAAGAGCATATACCCGTGCTGAGGGGTTGTCGCATCTTTAAAGGCTTCCAGCGCAAACGCAGTGCGTCCAGGGTACATCTGTCTCGCCAGGTGCAGCAGTTGAGTGGTATCTCTCGGGTTTTTGAAGACCACCATGTAGTGGGCATTTAAGCTGATGTTCCGATGTTCTTTGTTTGTACTGAACAGATTCTGCACAATGTAGATGATGCTGAGCCGTCGATGATGGCTGCCTTTGGTAAAGAGTTGGGTGACCCGACTGTCCGTCTCCGCCATGAGATCATCCAGAACTACCAAGGTGTCGGGTTCCAAATCGGCCAGGTTGGGTAGGCCTTCCACGAACGTGATGTGGGGCATTGCTGCATACGCTGCCTGCCATTCTCCGTAACACCACACGACTCGGGCAATGGGTGGAGTGATCATGCTGTCGGCGTGTTTGAGGAGCTTCCTGACGAAGTGCGTTTTGCCGGAGCCCGTCGGTCCTGGGATGACGCAAGTGAAGGGATGCTGCCAACGGGGGTCCATGGTTGGAGGTATATCCGCTGCCGTGGTAACCCGCTCTTGTAAATTTGGTACGAGTGAACTGGAGTGGTGGATACAACGTCGGTCGTCGCTGTCTGTTCACTGTCAGGGATGATGATGGTGGTGGGTACAACGTCGGTCGTCGTTGTCTGTTCACTGTGAGGGATGAAATCCGGTGGGTTTTCAGACGTAGTAGGTGTACTTGGTGTAGGTGTTGACTGTATACTTGGAGTGGAGCTCGTTGTGGTTTGTACACGGGGTGTGGTGATGACTGGGCTCGATACGGGGTTGACTGGTGCTCTCTGTAGACCGGTTTCACTGATGGCTGGTGTTCTCAATTGGTTAAGTAACGTGCTGACATAGGCTACGTCGTAAAACACACCTCCGTACAACACAGTCAGCAGGGTTAGCAATATCACCACAAAGCCCACTTGCGCTTTGCGCGTTTTGGGAGACGCTGTGTTCAGAGACGGTTGCACCGTGTTCATGGTCGAACGTGGAATGAAGGATGACGGTAGTGGTGTCTGACTTTATAGTCGTTTCACCTGGTTGGCTGCGACC
>JAVTVY010041623.1:0-17857 GCA_036873755.1 Hanleya hanleyi | reverse complement strand
ATCATGTGATGTCACCAGGATATCTTGAGAGGGGATCGTTTCCTATGTTCACTTATTAGAGAGCCCAGTACTGTGTTCTCCATCCTAGGAAAATAATATATAGGCTCCGCTTGCTCGTTTGCACTCAACGAGCCCCCCCCCCCCCACCCAACAACGCCCTTGCTGGTCATGAACTACTGTTAAAATTGGCTTTGGGGTATTGTCATAAGGTTCCTGTCGCTTCAATGCATTTTGCCATGTGTTTGCTGAGAAGCAACAGGGACTTGACAATGTGATGTCTAGCACTGTAATATCACTTGTCTTTATTGCACCATGTAAGCGTCTTGTCTGTGTCTTGTGCGCTGTCCTTAGTGTTTTATAGGGTGGATGGAGGGTGTCTGGTTCCATGCTGCTTCAAAGATTTCTTTTTTGAAGTAGCAGGAACGCAACTGGGCTGGGTGGTGCTTAGTTGGTTCGTCGTGATATAGCTGAAATATTGTTGAAAGCGACGTTAAATTCTATTCACTCACTCACTCACTTGTCATAATGTATGTACGTCTGTCTATCTGTTTTCTTGTTACTGCAGTATCTAAGGAATGATTATGCCTAGGAGCCTCAAACTTGGATCACACATACATCATCAATGATCAACTGTTTGATTTTACTTTTTGTCACCAATTTTCTAAACATAACATCATTTAAATACACCCAAGGCCGAGTGGTTCTCAGTGCTTTGCACAGTTCATGTTTTCAGTTGATACGAATGCTCATTTGTCTATAAATGTCAATGTTGTTGGATATAATAATATATCGGGTGAGTTCCAGTAAATGAGAGGCAATGAAACCCCTTAATATATATTTTGGTATGTAATAATGCTCTGTTATATGGTACTTTGATATCTCATAGATAGAAAATGTATCACATATAATGTTTATAACTGACTGAATGATCCAAATGAGAATACCTGATTCAATTGAGTTATTGAACATGTTGAATCATTCTAAATTATTTAGATACATGTAGCTGCTGATTATATTATGTTATTTGTTACAATGTTATCATCATTTGCAGTGAGTTGGGAACTCTGATGATATATTGGGATCACAGCTTCTCTTTCACATATCTCTTCCACTTTGATCTCACCTTACATGGAATGATGAAGACTTCCAACATACAGTTTATGTCGTTTCAAGATCCAATATCTTCATCAGGCATTTATCATGAATACTAGGAGCTAGAAGGAGGTCTATGGTTCTCAACTGTGATTCGAGCTCTACACATTGCGTAAGCATACTCCCCCCCCCCCCACTTCCTTTTCAAGCTTCGATCATATGGATATTTACACCGCATAAGCAAATGCGATGGTGTGCGTATTGGAAAGAGCCTCTTGTTACCTGACTATCCTTTTAAAATTCTGCTGCTGACTGGAATGGAGGGTCTGTGTCCAAAGTCTTTCTTGGAAAACCCCATCTTCACAACATCAAGGTTTCCTTTTGAGCCAAAGGTGAAACCTTGAACATCTTTCATAGCAGACCGCGTTCCACCCACTTTCAGTGTTTTCTACAATTGCCTAGTTTGTGGGATATTTGATGGCAGATGAATACATATATTTTCAATAATTTGGAAAAACTAGTAAAATTAATTTTTCTTCAAATCGATTTTTAAAAATATTTTTCCTTTATGTTCATTAATTTTCATAATTTATTTCATATAAAGGGTACCACCATCTACTATTTTCATCTGTCATCCATGACAGACTCATATTTTTGTTTTTAATTTTTAGCTCATCTGGCCCGAAGGCCCGATGGGTTTATGTCATGGCCTGACTGTCTGTCGTCCGTCGTCCGTCGTGTGTCGTCCGTCGTGCGTAAACATCTTCTTCTCTGAAACCGCTTGGCCGATTAAGCTGAAACTTGGCATGCACGTTCCCCTCAATGAGTACACCAGAATTTGTTCATGCGGTGTCGATACGATTTCAAATATGGCTGCCATGGCGGCCATCTTGAATTTGCCAGTGAAATCTTGTCCTCATTATTTTTCGGTAACTGCTTCATGGATCTTTATCAAATTTGGTACACTGGTTCCCCTTTGGGTCTAGTTGTACAACATGTGTACTTTAGTCCAATTTGAATATCCAATATGGCCACCAGACGGACATCTTGGATTTCCCCATGAAACTTTGTTATCGCGATTTCTCAGGAACTACTTCATGGGTCTTTCTCAAATTTGGTACACAGGTTCCCCTTGGGATCTAGTTGTGCAAGATACATTTTGTGGTCTGATTCAGAAATCCAATATGGCTACCAGGCGGCCATGTTGGATTTCCCGATGAAACATTGTTGTCGCGATTTCTCAGGAACTACTGCATGGATCTTTCTCAAAATTGGTACACAGTTTCCCCTTGGGGTCTAGTTGTGCAAGATATCTTTTCTGCTTCGATTCAAAAATCCAATATGGCCACCAGGCGGCCATCTTGGATTTCCCCATGAGACATTGTTATCATGATTTCTCAGGAAGTACTGCATGGATCTTTCTCAAATTTGGTACACAGGTTCCCATTGGGGTCTAGTTGTACAACATGCGTACTTTAGTCCAATTTGAATATCCAATATGGCCACCAGGCGGCCATCTTGAATTTCCCTATGAAACTTCGTTATCGTGATTTCTCAGGAATTACTTCATTGATCTTTCTCAAATTTGATACACAGGTTCCCCCTGGGGTCTAGTTGTGCAAGATACCTTTTCTGGTCCGATTCAAAAATCCAATATGGCCACCAGGCGGCCATCTTGAATTTCCCCATGAAATTCTGTTATCGTGAATTTTCAGGAAATTACAGCATGGATCTTTGGCGCAGGTTCCCCTTGTGGTCCACTTGTGCAAGATACCTTTTTTGGTCCATTTTGAAAATCCAATATGGCTGCATCTTGAATTTCCCATGAAACTTTATCATGAAATCTTTGGAAATTACTGCATGGATCATTTGGTGTTCAGAGGGGGCATCACAAGTTAGAAACTCATCTATTGCAGTTCTTTAGTAAAAATTTCTCACAGCTACTCTCTCCAGTTTCAGCCAGATGAGCTACAGTGCCGTGGCACTATCTTTGTTTGTAGAATCTAATAATTCCAACAGTATACAATTATCACAAAAAAATCTGCAATCGATGGAAAGGATAATGAAATATCAAAGCAAAATTCATTTATGTGAATTTTGAGAACAATAACACACTGCCCCGCCATTGTTCTGTGTTGGTCGGTGGAGGCCTAATTTGGATAATTATAAAAATTCTGTTTCAGTCACTTTTTTCGGCATGCCTCGCATAATACATATTTCAAGTATCAATCCACATGTAATAATACAATGTTGTGATACAAGATGGTCGCCGGGGCTTTCGCCAAATCCGAAAATGTGACCTGGCTATGAGACCTACATCCCTTGGGAGTATATTGTGGTGAAATTATGAAGCGATCAGTTAACTTTGAATTTTGCACCCAATTCACACTTTTTGGGGTAATTGGAATGTAGAATAACAATTTTATAGCCCTTTTCCCTGTCCAAATTGGTTATGGACTGAGATCCAGCCTGGACAAATAAATATATCCCATTCACTTAGGTTTTGATGAACGAAGGGCCATAACCCTTGAAAACATAACTGAAAGCAGAGAAACTTCAGGCTGCAAAATTATTGGGCATTGATCACATATCCTGCAAATTCCATACTTGTCCATTCAATATTAACCGAGATCCAGCCCGGACAAGTCCCAAAGAACAAAGGGCTATAACTCATGAAAATATACGCGAAACACGGAGAAGCTTCACGCTGCACAACTACAGGGCAAATTTCAAAATTGTCCATACAATATTAACCAAGATCCAGCCCGAACAAATCTCATTCACAGAGATTTCAGAAAAAGGGCCATAACTCTAGAAAATTTTACCAGAACTCGGAAAAAAACTCGTGGACAGACGGACGGATGGACAGACGGATGGATGGACAGACGGACGGATGGACAAAGCGATCGCTATATGCCCCCCCCCCTCTGGGATGTAGCTGTTATCTTTCTGTCAAATGACGTTATCAGCAGTTTTGGTGTTCTAAATCCATTAAACGTTTCAACTTTATTTGAATCCTTTGGCCCATTCACATTATTCTTTCCCTTGGACATTTTGAAATCAACTGTCTGTCATAGGTGTTGTGAAATCTAAAAAAAGGACATTCAATGAAAATGATGTTAGCAACATTTTTCCTGGTGCTCAAAAGTATGTTCAGTCACCACAAGATTCGGTTTTTTGGTTTACCTGCTTTTTTACAATGGGCACTCTTATCTCTACCATTTCTAAAGACCATATGTATGTTTCTTGGACTACAGAACAGTGTTTGAATTTCTCTAACTTCATCTCCTCTGACGGATGTGATGTACGTTAGACACCAGTTTTATTTCACTTTCATCTCTTATTATTCCCATTTGGCCTAAGTCTTTTCTAGCTTGACGAGTTAGTGGTGGTCAGATAATGAAAAGAATGTAATGATTATAGCTGATTTATTTTGTTTTTCTAAGGTCAGTATCATTTGAAATGTCATTTTTGAAATTACAGATGAAAAAAGGACAGATTTTGGTACCCTTTTATTAGAGAATACACCAAATGTACATATTCATCGACCAGCAAATAGCCCACAAGCCAGGCAACTGTGGTGTTTTCTAATCTGTTGTCACAGTTGCCATGGTCACGTTAAAATTGAGTCATCTCGGTCTAGAATTTCTGGAGTTATTTCCCTTTGAGTTTGTTATGTTCAACATATATTACAGCATCTATGTTACATCGTTACTGAAATATCTTCAGAACACTATTAAAATTGAATCTTCTTAGTGTACATTTCCTGGAGTTATGCTCCTTGGTTATATTCAGCATATCTTAATACATCGTTACTGAGATATCTTGAGAAAGACTTGCCCCAGAAATATCAAACCTTTTGTGAACATCAATATTCTTGTGACCCATAATATTAAAATTGAGTTGTCTCGGTCTACAATTTCCAGAGTTATGCCCCTTCATTATTTCAGCATAAATATGTTACATCAGGCACAGCTTTCTTGTTAACACCATATCGTGAGATTGTCTTGCCTCAGGAACATGAAACCTGTTGCGCACATCCATACATAATTGTCATCCAAACCCACCGAAGTTGCCTTCCATTACGATTCACAGAGTTATGCCCCTTTACTGTATAATATCTTGCACTCGAACTGAACTATATGTTATAGATTGCACTGCTATACCTCTCAAAGAATTAGATTATTTTTATCCACTCATGGTCAGCAATTTTGGAAGACCCTGTATTTCTTCAGAAAGTGCGACCGATTTGAGGTCGCAAAGACCCTAGTGCTGAGGTGTTTTCAGATACGCAGCTTAGTTTTTGACAATTTTGATGATTTTCTTGAAGAGTTATGACCATCATAAAAATAAAAAAAAATTCCAGTCCAAATTTAAATTACTAGTTGACCGAGAACTCTGAAACCTAAATACATGTAAATGATAGATTTGCAGACATATTTTTTCACCTGTTTCGATGATTTTTATTGATACCCTTTAGCTCGATATAGGAATCTAAATGATGTCTGTGTATGTCCCTGTCCTTGTACAAGCAAAAATGTTTTAAGTTTTGGTCTTTTTTCCTGTTCACAGCTTCTCTGCCTCACTCTGTGTCCCCTGAACTAAGCCCAGCTCGACCCCCGAAACCTAATATATTCCGGGTGATTACACCCTGCTAAGATATTCCATCCACCACGCTCGGGAGCATGTACCTACCCCGTGGCTCCAAGCCCAATCCTCTTATCTCATAAACTAAGCCTCGACCGACCCCATAGCATATATTCTGGGAGCATGCATCATGCTACATTTATTCAATGCATTGCCTGATCCCATACCATAATATTTCAATTTCGTATGAAATTTTAAATTTCAGTCTGAAATAGTTCTTGCCATTGCAGTTTTATAATATGCTCTTGTTTCCATTTTGTAGGTGTGTGTGATACCAAGCTGCGGTTTCCTCCAGCATGCTGTATACACATAAAATTTCTAGACAACAATGGACCAAATGCCGGATGTCCTCGAGACCCGGAAAAGATCACCCCAGTATACAATGTTTCATGGTTCAACTGGAAGACCACAAACTGAAAGACTGTTCATTTACATTGGTCATTCACTTTGGAGCTGATGAAAAATCAACAGTTGGCTCCACCAAAATGTTACATGTTTTTTTAGTATAACAAATTGAAACCTACAAAATGATATTTCTTGTCCATTGTGTGTTAAATTTTTAATTCTGTCTATAAAATCCCAGACTACATGTTTCATGTACCAAGACTCAATTGCATAAGGTGACATCATAATTCATTGATGTCCTCATGGTCAAAGGTCACTAAAGCCATATAAGGGCATAAATATGTAAAGATCATAGATGATTGGGCATGGAGAAGCAACAGGAACTTGACAATGTGATGTCTAGCACTGTAATATCACTTGTCTTTATTGCACCATGTAAGCATCCTGTCTGTGTCTTGTGCGCTGTCCTCAGTGTTTTATAGGGTAGATGGAGGGTGTCTGGTTCCATGCTGCTTCAAAGATTTCTTCTTTGAAGTAGCAGGAACACAACTGGGCTGGGTGGTGCTTAGTTGGTTCATCGTGATATAGCTGAAATATTGTTGAAAGCGATGTTAAATTCTATTCACTCACTCACCCTGATTGGGCATGGGATTAGTCGACACATCCACTGACCACCTGTAATGACCATATTTGATGCTATGTCCACATTAACTTCAATGAATTCTAACATCGTCCTATGCAATTAAACCTTAGTAAATGAAACAAGTATTATGGCATTTCATGAGGAGGGAAGGAAAAAGAAACGTAAAATGTCATGAATAATAAACATCTCAGAAAAATGGGTTATTTTGTAGATTTTCATTTTGTTATACATGCTGCAAAACTGAAGTTCATGGAAACACAATCATTGATTTTTCACAAGTTCAATATAACCGCATCATTTGTGTTCATGACACACAAACGAAACTTCTGATGAACTTGGCTCTTGACTTATTTTTTGTTGTCAATTGAACTGTTGTTGTATATCATTATGTTGAGAATTATTCCAGCTATGTACAAACCTGCCTCACACAACATGCAGTCCTTCACAAGCTTACATTTGCAAACTGAATGCCTGAAGTTAATCCTCAGACAAAAGATTTCTCCAACAGCAGTAGGTGCATTGACATGTGACTCAAGGCATGAATTTTCGGTTCATACTTTAATCTCTTTCTTATGCACACAGCAAAGGAATTAGTTTTAATCAATGATACACACGACTACTTTCAACATCAAGTTGCCAAAATTATCATCAATAATATCATGATATTATCATTACCTTCATTTTACCACCATAATGGTCCTTTCTTGGAATAGTAGGATAATTTGATGCATATACACCATATTTACACCAGTTATTAATAGTTAAAAATTGACCCCATGCTGTAAGCATAGGAAAGAGAGCAAAAGCACTAACCACAAATTCATGCCAGGAGTAACGGGTCTATGCACCTCTTGCTGCTGTAGGAGAAATCTTTTGTCCAATGATCAACTTCAATTATATTGGGAATCGGGCACTGAAGCAGCATTTGGGTAAAGGGGACCCAAATGGAAAATGTAAATTGAGAAGAGAGATACATGTTTGTGATAGCCATTCTTTTTCTGAGAATTTCAGTATTTATTTTATCAAAATATTCCTATTGGTTGCCAAGATATTGGAAAATTCGGGGGTTTGGTACAAATTTGGTATGCAAATGAGCTTTGGTGATGTCACGCACAGAATTAGACATGTATATACAGATAACTCACTCGACTATCTGCATGTCACATTTGAGATTTAACAATTTACCAATTTAGTTTATGAAATACATGGCAGTGTGACTATAACATCACAGGACCTACGAAGTGGGGTTTGATATGATTTAAGTGTGTACTCGAGAGATGACTTGGGGGCCCTATGTGCTACCATGAAAGAATTTATATAGCAGTCTCTAATTGACAGTGGGTACTATTAACTTT
This sequence comes from Hanleya hanleyi, assembly GCA_036873755.1. Lineage (NCBI taxonomy): Eukaryota > Metazoa > Mollusca > Polyplacophora > Lepidopleurida > Hanleyidae > Hanleya > Hanleya hanleyi. The sequence goes on along the minus strand of JAVTVY010041623.1, from coordinate 9,775 downwards.
CTCAGATGTCACCGCTGGTGACTCATTAGCGTAGCAACTATTATCGCCCTCAGTTCCTATTACCCTGGACAGTTATCAGCCCAGCAGTACAGCACGAGGTCACCCATCCAAGTCTTGACCGGGCTTAACTTCGGTGATTTTACGAGAACCGGTGTGCCGTGATATGCCGTATCAGGGAACCTTTAAAAGTCACAGTGAATCATACAGCCAAGGGTTTCCGATGGGCATGACAGTGAACTCGCTGAGCCATCAATAAATAATAAAAAATATAATTATAAATCAAATTTTGATCAGAATTCGGTCAGCTCAGAACTTGCTGGTAACAATGCCCTAATGCACATTCATGCCAAAAATCAAGGTTCTAATGTCGATGGGTCTCCTTATTTTGCTGACGAATGGATTCAGATGAACTGACTGACTGACTGACTCACTCATTGACTCGCTCATTACAGGACAATTTGCAATGGTAGCCTACTTCGTAGGAATAATAAAAAAAAAACCTTGCTGCAAGATGGTGATCAGCTCAGATTTTGATTGGCTATCTATGACCTAAACTTGCGTTCTGGTTTGCATAATTTACCCCATTCTGTATGTTAGGGAAAAGAAGGAAAATTTTAACTTATGTGTTTAAACTTGAAACCAAACATAAAGATGGAAATATTGTGGCACAAAAGTTTACCCCTATACATTGGGTTCACTTGATCATGTTGATCAGGGTTTGAAATGATCACCAAATACTTACAGGACATTGTCAAGAATTGTCGGGCACATAATTACAGGCCATTTCATAATAATTTACCGTTTGTGGCAAATGTGCTGTTTACAAACATGCCATCATGTATTGCTCTGGCAAGTGTGAAGCTGAACAGTTTTGTTGTCTGAAGTTGCAAACTTGCTAGTTAATTTTGACTATCATGCTGATCTCTGATTGGGTGATGGGTTTTCAAATGGCCACTCAGCCAATGAGAATCCTAGAAACACACCAAATTAAATAACCATGCTAATAAAAGTTTGCAATTTCAGATAGGGGTGCATGTGTTACATGTGATTTTTGATTCAGTATAGGCATGTAATTTCTTGTCACTGAAAGATATCTTACTCTTGGTAAACTATTATTTAATCCTCTGTGAAATACATGTGAGCCAACTGAAAACTGCAGGACAGTACCAATTTTCTGCCAGACATGTCCTGCAAATAGATAGCAATATCAACCCCTGTCGATTATGGCACCAATCCTCATTTGTATGAAATCTGAGATTTACAGTAGCCTATCTCTGCTAGCATTGGAGAATTTGTGAAACAGACATTTACTCAGAATTCTTTGTTCCCAATGACATGACTTCTCAATCTGTATGGCTTAAAATCCTATAAACAATCCCACTTTTGTACATGTCATTATAGGATTTTAGATTCTCAGATTATTGCCACACCCAATGACAAAAACATCTGATGAATATTTAGTGTTCATTTTACTAGTGAAACAGACCAGTAACCATCACTGGTGCCGATTTGTGTAATGGAAGTAAATTAAGCATCATGTTGCCCAGTTTCCTCATTAACTTCTTATCCATGTATACCAGTCCTCAAAATTTTGAGTACGGTAACCTGTTATTTACCACATGTAAATATTCCAAATGTGAACAAGTTCTGGATATGTTATCAATTTATGCCAACTTAAAAATATGAACAGAGCTTGAAGTCCAATAACTTTGCAATATGATATTAATCAGTTGTACCGGTATTTGTACAATTGTAACATTATGCATGACAGAAAGCAGGATTTGCCTGAGGAATGTTAGGTTTCAGAAATATCTGATACAATGATTGAAATTTATTCTGAAAAATCCATAATTCCATTTATAAAATACTGGTCAACTCATTGCTGTGGGAATTTGTCATGTCCCAAGAGTGACATCTAATTATTAGGAAATATGATATTGGTTGGTGCAAAATAATCAATATCCCATTGAAAGTAAAAAACAAGATACCAGTTATTTGTTATGTTATCCAACTTTATTCCTGCTAGTCTTGTCATACTTCAGTGATCACCAGGTGATAGAAATTGATAGGTGAGCCTTATGTTTGTGAGCTTTTTGTGCATGAATGGGGAAGTACTTGTTCTGCTACATCCTCGCTAAAACCAGGGGTATACTCTGTACTAGATATAGGCCCTGGTACACTTGGGCAATGTATAGTGTTCAATGTAAAGCAACATCCTGGATATATTGACCAATCAGATCACTAGTGTATCCGTCAATGTATCTGATCTCACCATCCCACTGAAGGACTTGAATTGGATGAAATAACGCACAGAGTTCTATAAAATTTCACTGATCTATCCGTTAAGATTTTATTGTTATGCATGCTTGGATTAAATAGTTTGCTAATAGTTTAGCACAGAAAGTAAAACTCTAACGAATTTTACCATCAGCGCAGTTTTTCTAGGTCACATAACTGGAATGTGGCTGAAACGCAGTCTGCTATGCAAGTCGGTCAAGGTTCGCCTTTGGCTCACAAATAGAAACCTTGATGTTGTGAAGATGGTTCTGCCATTGCTGGTAAATAATCACAACTACATGCAGTTTTGCCAACCTGTGTTTTCCAGTTAAAAAGATTTTTTCCATGTAAAAGCATATGCAGAGCTGGGCTGGGAACTACCTAATGTGAGATGCTCGTCGGGATAATTCTAGAATCCGGTGATCACTAGAGTGAAATGGCTATAGCTGTAGCCCCAGATATTTTGTCAGCTGATCATATACATATACACATACGGATGCATTGTATGTTTAGTTGAATCAGAATATCTTGCTCAATAAATTATATAATGTAAAATCCTTGTTGATTATCTGTGCATGAGATTGTTTCTGACCTGCCTAATAGTTGTATTTATTTTGATGCATCCTTGTAAACAAGTTTGGGGAAGAATAATTCTGTCCTACATGTAGGCCTATACATACAAGTAACTTTGTTTCAGTAACCAATAAATTCCCTCATTTACATTTAAATGGATTGTTAATTGAATTTTTCCTCTCTTCATTTACAAGCTGAATAGTTATAGATGACGGTGCAATATTTATTATTGTATGGGCGGATCTGAAATAATAGATTTGAAGCCAATCAAAAGATGGGTGTTCAGAAAAAAATAATTCCACTTTTGAAATTTTAGTCATTTGAACTCCGGACCTTGATCATGTTGATTGATAAATAATAATAATTCTTTATTGCAGACTCAAATGGGAGGGGGAGGGGGAGCAGTAAAGTGTGGATTTGCAGACATCCACAGTAGAATGATTCTATTCTATCCGTGACTTTGTTCACTTAACTGTTAATTAATGTGAATTATTATTCAGATGGGGTCCGTAAAGTCACAAAGTCCAAGTTGAGGGTCCTGGTAGATATCGCACCGTCTATTTTTCAACAAAAATCTATCCTGCTTTGCCTTTCAGACTTATCGATTGCTGCTTCTCATCGTCCACGAGTAATTGACGAAGTTTCTGGTTTATTGTTTGTTGCCTAACCAGCGCAAAATAAATCAAAAACTTGGTAGATTTCTCGCAAAGAACCTGGCCAGGTTGTTGTTGTGTGGTCATGTGACCAACATCTGCGAAACTCGTCACATGACCGCTTGTTGCTGTAGCAACATGAACAACAACAACAACACCTGGACTGAACAGCCGAAATCATGGAAAATAATGAGAATAAAACACATAAGGACGCAACACGAAAGTCTGAGAAACAAACAAACGTGTGAGCATAAATATAATCGTAGAAAATGAACCATAATCTCGTTCTACTGAGAGTTCAGCCACGGGATTTCTCGTTTTCTACCGAAGAAAATACGAAACAATGTCTGTGAATATTTGACCAAAAACGTCGGTACCATTCGTGTCCGATGCACCGTCTGTTTACCGATCGGCCCGTCACCGTCTGTGACACATCTCATCGGACCGGAGTGGCGGTGAAAACATCATGCGCATATGTGAGGGGTACCGGAGCGGTGCCGGCTGTGTACACAGACGGTGCCGACGTGGGGAATTTACGTGTGTATATTTCCAATTCGCGTATGCTCTTATCCAATCAGAAGCCGTCCTTTCGGAAAGTTCAATCGCCGCTCATGTTCGCTCTGATCCCTATGTTCTAATCCTCTTCGGACAGTCCAGAATATTGTTCAGGCAGCATGTCCCCAAACAGTTGTTTGCGCATTCTGATCGCATTTTCCAGGGCCTCGGTGGGTGGTAGCCCCATATCTTCTCCCAAGTGACGCTTGGTCTTCATGATGGACCTGTACGTGGGGTCGCTTCTCATTTCAAGCGGTAGCAGGGTATACTGTTCAAAGATAGCCATAGCTGTTTTCCTGATGCTGGGACGCATTGTAATGTACGCCTCCTGCAAGTTATCCTGTCCGACGTCCTCGATCGCTGCAGCGTGCGTATTAATATCTGCTCTCACGATACGATCCCAAAAGATAGGTGCATCCTAACTTCCTTGGGATGTAGGCTGACTATCTGAGATCAAGCTCTCCGCATCAGTAAATCGACTTTCAGCATACTCTGTATCTACCTCCTCAGTGGGCTCCTCGGAATCTGGATGGAAAGTCTTCTGGTGTTGAATCATATCGTAATGTCTGGTGAACTTGCGTTCGCACTCAGAGCATGTATAACCCATGTTGATGGTTGAACGTCGAATGTGTGTGTTTTAGGAATACACTTGCTTTTATAGACAGTAACTCCCGTCAACGCCCGTCTCAATACCTTAACGTCCTATCCAAACGGCTTATGCATTTTCGATCATCATTGGACGGACATCATTATTTTGGAGGTTGAAGAAGATGATTTCCCGTCTCCAGCTGCGTCTCCACAAAGATTTGAAATGCCTCATGCAGGGTCAGCAAATTCTGGGCACTAGTAGTTGTGTTGGTATCCTCTTTGGGTACTATCTGTTTCTTATCCAGCAGAAGACATACCCGTGTCACCCACTGGATGTCATCTATGAGCGTGATAAGATGACAACGCATGCGTTGGTGCTGAACGGTGGATCCACCTTGAGCTCTATCAATAATAGCATCGACTTGAACGTTGGCTCGACGTCACGCTTTAGCTAGAATATCCTCGTTGTCGGGTTCAAACAAGATGGACTATGTAGTGCTCATGATGAAATGAGGGGAATAGTGTCGTGTGGATTATTTATAGTGGGACGCTTTTGATCTTAATGATACGTTCGAACAACTGTTTCTTTTGTGCTATTGCGCTGACATACCACAAGCCACAAATTTAGCCCATAACACATTGGCACCCAGACTACGACGGGCTTTACGTCAGCAGTATGCCGACCTCATGACCCGTGTAAAATTGCTGGACAAGGACCCGGTCCATATGGAAATCGAAAGAACAGCGTCGATGTTGAAAACCTCGGGCATGAACTGGAAGGCGACGTATGCCAGAGCAATCGCACAAAAGAAACATTTGTTCTAACGCATCATTAAGATCACAAGCGTCCCACTATAAATAACCCACACAACACCATTCCCCTCATTTCACCATGAGCACTACAGAGTCCACCTTGTTTGAACCCGACAACGAGGATATTCTAGCAGAAGCGTTACGTCGAGCCAACGTTCAAGTCGATGCTATTATTGATAGATCTCAAGGTGGATCCACGGTTCAGCACCAACGCATGCGTTGTCATCTGATCACGCTCATAGATGACATCCAATGGGTGACACGGGTATGTCTTCTGCTGCACAAGAAACAGATAGTCCCCAAAGAGGATACCAACACAACTACCCGTGCCCAGAATCTGATGACCCTGCATGGGGCATTTCATACTTTTATGGAGACGCAGCTGGAGACGGAAAATTATATTCTTCAACCTCCAAAATAATGATGTCCGTCTAATGATGATCGAAAATGCATAAGCCTTTGGGATAGGACGTTACGGTATTGAGACGGGCGTTGACGGGAGTTAATGTCTATAAAGGCAAGTGTGTTCCCAAAACACGCACAGTCGACGTTCAACCATCAACATGGGTTATACATGCTCTGAGTGCGAACGCACGTTCACCAGACATTACGATATGATGCAACACCAGAAGACTTTCCATCCAGATTCCGAGGAGCCCACTGAAGAGGGAGATACAGAGAATGCTGAGAGTTTATTCACTGATACGGAGAGCTTGATCTCAGATAGTCAGGTGCATCCTCACCTCCATGGGATGTAGGCTATCTTTTGAGATCGTATTGTGAGAGCAGCTATTAATACTCACGCTGCAGCGATCGAGGACGCCGGACAGGATTACATACAAGAGGTGTACATCAAAATGCGTCCCAGCATCAGGAAAACAGCCATGGCGATCTATGAACAGTATACGCTGCTACCGCTTGAAATGAGAGGCGACCCCATGCACAGGTCCATCATGAAAACCAAGCGTCACTTGGAAGAGGATATGGGGCTACCACCCACCGAGGCCCTGGAAAATGCGATCAGAATGCGCAAACTGTTTGAGGACAAGCTGCCTTAACAATATCCTGGACTGCCCGACGAGGGTTAGAACACACGGATCAGAGCGAACATGACCGACGACTGAACTTTCTGAAAGGACGGCTTCTGATTGGACAAGAAAATACTTGAATTGTAAACATACCCAACGTGTTTCCCTCAGCGTGGGTATCATGTACTGGAGGGGATAATAAACTATATGAACACTTATGAACGTGTTGACATTCCGCTTTCTATATGTTCAAACCCAATCCTAAATTTACATACACTCACTAAATTACCCTGCCTCTCTCGGCAGGCCACTACACCGGGCGTTGACGGGCGTCAACGCCCGGTGCTGGTGGTGTCACCGCTCGGTGGTCGTGATGTCTGTGCATACTGGGATGAATTCGTTACTGAAAAACTGTCCATAAAGGTCATAGGGCAAATATACTGGGTTTCTGCTTTCTCTACTACCAAGGGGGCAACTGGACTTCTCTACTTTCTCTATTTCTGATGACGTCACATTAGTCTTCCCCACACGGTACAATAGCGGCCCAAGGTAGCCGGATGGAGAAATCTCCTCCTAACGCACTCCATTGTACCTCCGAACCTCCCCTTTCTCCACTACTCCCAAGTGGCCTACAAATAGAACAGTGGTTTTCCCTGAAAATTTCTCGAAGGGCAAATATATGCCCACGAATGCTTCAAACTGATACCTCATACGGCCCAATCGGACCACCTCGACCTCAAAACGTCCACCCTAGCGCTAACTGCCCAATGCGCATGCGCACAGTAACTTTTTCAAAGACCCCTCCCATCGTGTTCTACGTAGTGAGACAAAACAAGATGTCGCATCCCATAGTAAAATCCACAAGATAAAACAATAAAAAAATGACTACCCCTATCATATACATGCATTCCCCGTATAGATTCAGTCACTGAATTTTCAAAAAATTTCACCGCTTAACTTCACGACCCCTCCCATCGTGTTCTACAGCTGGAGACGAGAAAAACAAGATCCCACAATCCATACCGCAAATGTCTAGGAGTGGGTTTTCAGTGGGGCCCACATTGTCCACTGAACCACCGTCCACTGACCTATGCAGGCCTACCTGGACTTTTCAAAAAAAAATCACCGCTTAACTTCGGGACCCCTTCCATCGTGTTCTACATCGTGTGCTCGAGAGGAGAAAAACAAGATTCCACAACCCATACCGCAAATGTATAGGGGTGGGTTTCCAGTATGGACCTATCCACTGAGCCAGTATGGCCCTATCCAGGCGTACCTGAATTTTTCAAAAGATTTCACCGCTTAACTGCGAGACCTCTCCCATCGTGTTCTACAGCTCGAGAGGAGAAAAACAAGATCCCACAACCCGTACCGCAAATGTCTAGGAGTGAGTTTCCAGTGGGACCCACATTGTCCACTGAGCCAGTATGGACCTACTGGACCTATCCGAACCCACCTAAACTTTTCAAAAAATGTCACCGCTTAACTTCGGGACCCCTCCCATCATGTTCTACAGCGTGTTCGAGACAAGAAAAACAAGATGCCACACCCCATAGTAGAAAAAAAAAATTAATAATAAAAAATGTCCCCCCCCCATACCCCATACAGGCATTTCCCGTATAGATTCAGTCACTGAGGTCAGGGGTAGATCACTCTTGCTGGATTGTCACGTCACCGGAAGTCACCCAGAGGCAACCCAGAGGTCACGTCACCGGATGTGACGTCATCCGTGGCGTCATCGTGACGTCATGTCACCACTCCGCAAAAAAGTCAGCCACACTTTTACGACAGAATTTGCGGTTATACTACTACTGTTACTAATGTGCGTATTCAAAAATTTCTGGGCGATTATATTACAAAAACCAAACGTTTTTGAGTTCAAACTACAAATATGTCCTTTATGCCCATCTGCTGTTGTTTCAGTGTCCAGACAGGTTTTACTCGTCTGATTCTTCATTTTTCTCGTAGCACGGTAACACCCCGAGCTTCTCCAACTGAAAACGTAAATCTTTATCGTGGATTTGGTCACAATTGTTCAGCGTCCCTGCATCATTTCTTATATTTCTTCTCAAGGTGAATAAATACTATTTAACCCAAGCTAGCCATTGAGCGAGGCGCAAATATCATATTGAATCAATATAGCATCACTGTTTTGAACATGAAAATATCCTTTATTTTTCGGTGCACTCCCCACGATCAGAAAGATCGACACCCTCGTACCGGAAACATAATTTTACAGCGTAGGCGTAGTAACACTTGATGTGACTTCGTCTCGCGGCAAATACATCTTCTCGCCACTACAGCCTGCATAAAACTTCACGAAACTTGAAGTCTCAGTGCAGAACAATTTTGTTTGTAAGCTTCAGTCACTTATTTGTCTTCTTTTTTTTCATAGCCAATTTTCTTGTACAATTGAATTTGTTGATTATGCGCAGAATACTAATGTAATACTAACCTTGATAATGAATTGGAACACAATCAATGTCGCACCCAAAGTAAAAATTATCGAGGGCTCAGTTTTCGTTTCACACGGTTGAAATGAATAAATCCACTTCAGGTATACGAGTAATGCATTAACCAAAGAGCTTGCATGTCAACATGAATGACACCATTTCTGCATTTTTATTTCGGAAATTTCAACCAAATCAAACCATTCATTCATTCATTCACTCATTTGATTGATTGAATCATTCTTTCTGTCTCTCTCGGTTGATTTAAATTGTTGATTTCAATTTGGATATCGCATGAACTCATGATAATCAGCATGAATTCACTGAAACTTCAACACATAGACTAATTTATCAATGAACTCCGTTTAGATGTTGGAAATTATTATCAGTTAATTTCTCTCTCGTATTCTCACAAAACAAGCATACCAAACTGCCAAATTCTGGTACAAGAAAATGTGCAGAGATAGAATTCTGATAATGGAGATGAATTGTAACATTAATCTCCTCTCTACACCTTGTTAACTCTGTCAAAATGTGGGGCAACAAGGTCATTTCGACACTCCTAGACTAGCATGACTAGAGGGACAACAGACGATCATTCTCATGGTATTGGATTGTATACTTTCTACTCTCCGATATACCATATACCCTCTGATTGAACAGGGCTTAAAATGGTGTGCACCACATCTTTTGTGTGCATGACTTGGCCAACCAACATCATTAATTACAGTGGAGCAGTGTAGGCTCAGCTGCTCACAGCTAAAGAAGACAGTGGAATGTATGCACTTTTAAAATAGGAGCTAGCATCTAGCTGTTCAGTCTTCCGCTGGATACATTT
>JAVTVY010041622.1:0-19234 GCA_036873755.1 Hanleya hanleyi | reverse complement strand
GTATGTGTTGATGCATACACTACAGGGGAGGGACAATCCAACCAGGGGAACATATGAACCTTCCATTTCGTTTGTATATCGTGTCTATCGATTCATGGTTCTATGTATATAAGAGCATGCATGCTGGTTATTCATAATTGCCAATGACCATTTGTCATTAAGAATAATACGCTTTACTTCTGATGAATGATGATTTAGATCGGACCCCAGACATGTCAGAAGGCATAATTCATCGACAAGTAATCTAGGTACGAACAGTGCAATCGCATTCCCACATTAGTTGGCCTCTAGTATATACCATGGACATATCAAGTTTGACCTAAATTCTCCGTGAGATGCTCTTTATATCCCGTAGCAATGAAACCACACTGTGTCACTGTGTTGATCGATCCATTGCCTTCGTGATCTGTACCAATCTCAGTAAACTCCGATATAATATCACGGAATATTATATCTTACACCAGGCCTCTCATGGAAATTTGAAAATACATCTGTCGTCCAATCAGCTGAGATTAGAAATGACACACCTTGTTGTTATTGGTTCAGCGTTAAAGAGAAACAATATCCAAATAAGGCATCATATCCAGACATGGTGTTTAATCTTTTCTGAAAACACCTTTTCTCGCTCGTTGACTTACTTTTCTGATGTATTTCCTTCAAGAAATTTTCTACCAGTTTCATAGCATGAAAACAGCGTCAGATAATAAACCTTTATACAATTTCATGATTGTACCCATATTGAGTGAACGTTTTAAATGAACAAGAATACATTCCACTTCCAGGAATTATAATTATTCGTTACAAAATATTTGTATAGCAAGATTTGGCCCCCATACCACTCGCTCCTAAAGCAACCTAATTAGCCAATTAGCAAATGTAGTGAGTCCATGTTTATTTCAGAAGCTTGGAAAGCTAAATATTTGTGTAGAGTCAATGTCCGTCGTTAAGTAATCAGTCATAACAGATTAACTATATGGAAACCATTTGCGGGAGTACCTGACATTTTCTATCAGATGTTTGACAAAGAATAACGTTCAATTATATGAACAAATATACTTTCATCTCTTTTGTAATGATATATCATCGGCTATATACAACTAATACCATACTAATGAGACAGAGGTAATTAGCTACTGGGTATAGAGAATTACGGCTTTCTCAGGTTTGATATCGGTCCAAATATGATGTTCCTTCTGATTCCAGACAAACATCCTTAATATTGTGACCTTTACATTTATCATCATTGTTCATAATTCGTCAAATACCAATATATTTAATGAATATCCGCAGTTTCCAAATAACATTTTCTCTTGAAACTCCAACAGTACATATCGGAATAATCTGATTTAGCCTTTACATTGCACATGACAAGATAGACGTTTCTCATCTCCTGGAACCAGATTTCGAATAACGATTACACAGCTAGATGGAACCAGGGTTTCCTTGGTAGACAACATAATTACATCAATGCAAGTCACAAACGATTATACTGATTATACCATACCAGTGATCTCAACATTTTATAGATTTAAACCGATTTTTCATTATTGTCTCCTTACATTTTTGATGTATTTCCTTCAAGAATTTGCTACCAGTTCCATAGCATGAATATATGTGCCGGATAATAAACAATATGTGAATGTTTTTGAATCAAAAATACAAAACAAATTTCCCTACCAGGAATTACAAATATTTGTTACAAAATAGCTGTACGGCAAGGGTTGGACCTGATAATCCCCTCTTCACTCCCTCCTAAATCAACCTAATTAGACAATTAGCAATGGTCTCGAGTGCATGTTTATTTCAGTGCTCGGAAAGCTAAATATCCGTGCAAGTCCAATTAATGTTCGTCAATCGGATCTCCCAACGTACAGGCCTTGTCAAAGGAGGTGTTCGGTTTGACTGTATTTTCTTCCTTAGTGTGTTGCGTTTATAAACCGAAAATATAATTTCCTCGTGTTTACTTCAAAAGTTACTAGCTTGAGAGAGAAAATACTGAATTTCTGTATTCTGACTTTTCACCGACAATACATTTATCAAAACAATATTACGAGTTTTAGAAAATAGGCATTTGTTTGTTTTTGCAATTTTTGGTATTATTCCGAGAGGGAATTCCCTTCATATGCAAAATATGACACCTTTAACCAAAACGAGTCTTAGATATCCATATTCGGTGGGTTTGGTCCTAAATGATACCGAAAAATCGGTGTCATATTTTCTTAATATAGAAATATATGAAAACGATTGGAATGCTCTGTAGGGGTGGAGTTCACCGCCATTCCGAACATGATTACTGCAAACAAAAATTGTAGCTGCTTCGTGGTTGAATGGTTAGAGTGTTGGACTAAAAATCAAAGGAACGTCAACTTTTGGGTTCGAAACTCCAAGTCACAAATTTTTTTGTTTTCATTTTTATCTTTTTTCCCCCATCTTGATTTTGGATTTCAAAGTGCAATAGTGACGTGAAATAAAGACATCGCAATTAATCGCTTATGTTATTGTAATTCGTGACTATAGAGTTGCATGCACACACAGCCACACCATGCAGTTGATCAATAGTTGAATATTGTGACGATCCAATAGAGCAAAAAATAATTGTTAAACATATATTTAACTTCCAGACAAGAGTATTTCGTCTCAGGGCAACGGGAAGATAAAAGTTGTAACTATGAACGGAAAAGTTATAATGTAAAAGATTTCCAATATGAAGGCCTGCTTGGCCAAAAATGGAAAATTCCTGATTCACAGCAGTTACAGTTGTTCTTCAATGTTTCGTCACTACAATATGGCTATATACATTTCCCATTTTTCCGGTGATGTAGGTGTCCCGTTATGCAACTTAAACATAGTCTCTTTTTATTGAGGAAATGATCCTCAACAAGTGGTGACGCCTGCTTTCCCAAGTGATGATGCTTGTGCCAATATGTCTTTTTTGCAGTTACTTCCGTATTTATTGTTCGCAAAACTTTTGACAGATAGTTGTCAGTTTTTGAGTAGGTGTATATATTAATATAACTGACTATTGTTCGTAAATAGTTGAATCGTTCATGAAAATATATATGGTAACTGTATGAGAATATGAACCAAAACTTCCCATTAGACTGGCCTCGTCGGGCTGATAAAGAGTTGGGGAATACCTGAGCATTACGTCACAATATACCGACCTGCTCAGAGCGAGACAATAGAGCAGCAGAGAGCGACGCTGAAGGGGAAAATATCCATCTAAAGCGAACACCTCCTTTGATAGATAGCCCAGATACATCACACGACTGCCCTGACACAGAACCTTGGTCCTGGTCTCATTCTATTAGAATGCTCGGTCTGAGAGAGCCCGGATTACGCTAAACAATTTTCCCACTGTCACTCCAGTCATGAATCAAATACATACCTAGCATTAGCTGTTAACTGATTTATAACGCATACCTTTTAACACATAACGAAAATGATCTCGGTCACAAAGCTTGGGGCATTGAATCTGTGATTGATTTTTTGTTTTCTCTCATCGACAAGTTTCTACATTAGAATTCGAATAGTGTACAATTGCCAATAGCATATTATTAATCTATGGTAAGGAAAAGCGATTTGCCTCGGAAGAAAGTGACGATAGTAACCCTTTCGAATTTATAAACTGTTTGCGATCACATTGTAGCCATTTGGTGTTCCTTGATATGTTGTCTTTCTGTCCGGAGAGAATGCTCGGATATGGGTTCTTGGGGATTTGAATCAGGGGACTTAGGTGGCTAGTATTTCGCCAATAACTTAACACCACCACAAACATTGCTGAAAAGAGGATACAAGTATAGGTGACACGAACGAATTTAATGTATAATTAACGCTTTTTTGAAAGGTATCCATTAGTCAAAGTCTCATACTTTTGGTCCCTGCCATTCGCGAGATATCGGTTATTTCTAGTATAGATGGCATCACTTCCGATTGACCAGCTTCATTTGTGAAAAATCTCCTATTCTATTCTTAGTCCTCGGGGTATCCCGTTCATCTAGTTTCGTCACCGTAACGACACCCAGGGTCATAGGGATCAAAGGTCAAACTTTTTGAGTAAAAAATCACACCTCATGTTAAAGAGATAGTGGAAATTTTTCTATATAGACCCGATGTACCACTGACAATCTGTAAATTCTGGTTAAATTATTATCAGAGAAAACGAGACCACATGTGGTGGAACAAAATTGATTTTCTTCAAGTCATGGACGGTACTAGATTCAATAAACCGATTAGACGACTCATGAACCGTTACTGTATAACATGAGGGATTAAATTGGTAATTACACTCAGTTACATACAGGTATAAATATTAACTGATGAAATGTCATCTGCCAACGTTCACAGTTCTTCTAACGTCTGTTATAGCGTCATTATGAATGCATATTTGTTCGTTTTGAAGATGCGGTCAGTCCTTAGTTAATACATTACCTGATTCGTGACTGGGGTAAGAGAAAGGAAATTGGTTCATATTTAGATGTCAGATAGAGACAGGAAGCATTCACATCAGTGGATCATATCTAGCGTCCTAACTAAGATGAATAGCGTTTAATTGTTACTGCTCATGCATATGGTGAGATTCAGCTGGTGGACGTTTCGTCCATGAGGTTTACCATCTGTACAATTCATTGAAGAATGAAGCGCGAGTAGTAGGGTCTCCGCATTTAAAGTCACATTTTGCCGGGGGAGGTAACTCTTGCATCCGACAGGGGGCGCTGTTTCCATGTTATAGTATAGGGAGCGGCCATGCACGGTTTTTGACCTCTGAGGCCGTCAAGGCCGCTATAGTTCCGGCACTTCTGGTCACATGACCTTTCACCTCGAATCCCTCCGCGGTGATGCGGTCATGTCAGGCGGTGATGCGGTCGCGGGAAAAAGCTTCCGCGGAGAAAAAGTAGTCCCCAGAATTCAAATACGCTGCATGGTTCGATTGGGTCGTATGAGGTATCAATGTGAAGCATTCGTGAAGGGGCCGGGTGCGGGGTTGAAATAGCGTCATTCTGCGCATGCGCGGTGGACCAAGGGTATGGAAATAGACGTTTTGGCATCTAGGGCAGCCCCTAATGGTCCGATGGAGTTGAGTGAGGTATCAATGTGAAGCCTATGTGAGGGGACATCTGACTGGACTAGTAGCTCGGGCGTTGCCACCATTCTGCGCATGCGCAGACAGGAAATTGTGGGAAAAGGGTATGGAAATACACGTTTTGGGACCTAGGAGAGCCCCTAATCGGCCGATGGAGTCGTATGAGGTATCAATGTGAAGTCTATGTGAGGGGGCATCTGACTGGACTAGTGAATCGGGCGTTGTCACCATTCTGCGCATGCGCAGACAGGGAATTGTGGGAAAAGGGTATGGAAATAGACGTTTTGGGATCTAGGGGAGCTCCTAATGGGCCGATGAAGTTGTATGAGGTATCAATGTGAAGCCTATGCGAGGGGGCATCCGCCTGGACTAGTGTCTCGGCCGTTATCAACATTCTGCGCATGCGCAGACAGGGAATTGTGGGAAAAGGATATGGAAATAGACGTTTTGGGGTCTGGGTGGGCCACTAGTGGTCCTATGGAGTCGTATGAAGTATCAATGTGAAGCCTATGTGAGGGGGCATCTGACTGCACTAGTGGCTTGGGCGTTGTCACCATTCTGCGCATGCGCAGACAGGGAATTGTGGGAAAAGGGTATGGAAATAGACGTTTTGGGACCTAGGGGAGCCCCTAATCGGCCGATGGAGTCGTATGAGGTATCAATGTGAAGCCTATGTGAGGGGGCATCTGACTGGACTAGTGACTCGGGCGTTGTCACCATTCTGCGCATGCGCAGACAGGGAATTGTGGGAAAAGGGTATGGAAATAGACGTTTTGGGATCTAGGGGAGCTCCTAATGGGCCGATGAAGTTGTATGAGGTATCAATGTGAAGCCTATGTGAGGGGGCATCCGCCTGGACCAGTGTCTCGGCCATTGTCAACATTCTGCGCATGCGCAGACAGGGAATTGTGGGAAAAGGATATGGAAATAGACGTTTTGGGGTCTGGGTGGGCCACTAGTGGTCCTATTGAGTCGTATGAGGTATCAATGTGAAGCCTATGTGAGGGGGCATCTGACTGGACTAGTGGCTCGGGCGTTGTCACCATTCTGCGCATGCGCAGACAGGGAATTGTGGGAAAAGGGCATGGAAATAGACATTTTGGGATCTAGGGGAGCCGCTAGTGGTCCTATGGAGTCGTATGAGGTATCAATGTGAAGCCTATGTGAGGGGCATCCTCCTGGACTAGTGACTCGGCCGTTGTCAGCATTCTGCGCACGCGCAGACAGGGAATTGTGGGAAAAGGGCATGGAAATAGACATTTTGCGGTCGAGGTGGGCCCCTAATCATCCGATGGGGTCGAGTGAGGTATCGTTGTAAAGGATACGTGAGGGGGCATCCGTCTGGACTAGTATGACGTGGAACTGACGTCATTCTGCGCATGCGCAGTAGACAAAATGTATGGAAATAGACGTTTTGGGGTCTAGGTGGACCACTAATGGTCCAATGGAGTTGGGTGAGGTATCAATGTAAAGCAGTCACGAGGCAGCATCCGCCTGGACTAGTGTGTCGTCCGTGTTCGACATTCTGCGCATGCGCAGACAGGGAATTTTGGGAAAAGGGTATGGAAATAGACGTTTTGGAGTCGAGGTGAGCCCCTAGTGAACCGATGGAGTCTTATGAGGTATCGTTGTGAAGCATTCGTGAAGGAGCATCCGCCTGGACAAGCGTGGCGTTCGTGTTCAACAGTCTGCGCATGCGCAGACAAGGAATTGTGGAAAAAGGGTATGGAAATAGACGTTTTGGAGTCGAGGTGAGCCCCTAGTGAACCGATGGAATCTTATGAGGTATCGCTGTGAAGCATTCGTGAAGGAGCATCCGCCTGGACAAGCTTGGCGTTCGTGTTCAACAGTCTGCGCATGCGCAGACAGGGAATTGTGGGAAAAGTGCATTGGAAGGAACGTTTTGGGGTCTAGGTGGGCCACTAATGGTCTGATTGAGTCAAGTGAGGTATCAATGTGATGCATACGCGAGGGCGCATCCGCCTGGGTGGATGGGTGTTAGGAATATCGTCATTCTGCGCATGCGCCGGCAGGCCGTAGTATGGAAATAGACATTTTGAGGCCGATATGGACCACTATTGGTCCGAATGTGTCTAGGGAAGTGTTATTTTGTAGCACTCGGGGTGTAGACCACGACTTGAAGGGATGTCCACGTCACCTATGACGTCACTGGTGACGTCATCAGTGAGAGTAGTAGCGAAAGCGGGAGTTTCGGAGGTGCGATGGAGTGCATTTGGAGTAGATAACGGCCTATTTTTACATCCAACTACCTGGTAGAGTTACCTGTGAGTGTGAGTGTATGCGCGCGTGTGAGTGAGTGAGTGAGTGAGTGTCAGTGAGTGAGTGAGTGTTAGTGAGTGAGTGAGTGAGTGAGGCGTGCACAACGCCCGTGAGGCGTCCCCAACGCCCGTCTTAACGCATGGACGCACTAACGACGGTGAGTGAGTGAGTGAGTGAATGAGTGAGTGAGTGGGATCCGACTGGACTAATGTATCGTCCGTTTTCATCATTTTGCGCATGCGCAGTCTGGTCGTCGTATAGAAAGCAGGCATTTGGGGGATTCATGGAGGTTTGTTTAGTGGTTGACCATCCCGGGTCAAATGGACCGTGTGGGGTATCAGTGTGAAGTTCTCGTAGGAAAAGTGGAAATTGCCTCATTTGTGGGGCGCTCACTTCCGGATGCGTGGGGCGCTGCCCTCAGCCAATCAGAAGCGAGTATTTTGACCCGATGCATTATGAGACATATCCAAGATGGCGGCGTCTGCCTTTTGGTTCAAGATGGCGGCACGTCCGGTGTCGAAAACTGACCATTTTGTCGGAATGTGGTCATCTGGTGTCGAAAACTGGACCTTGTATGGGTCCCGCCTAATTTGATGTAGAGATGGACCACTATTGGTCCGAATGCGTCCTGTGGGGTGTCATCTTGTAGTTCTCGGGTGCAGACCACGATTTGAGGGATGTTCACGTCATCTGTGATGTCATTGGTGAAGTCATCAGTAGGAGTAGTAGCCAAAGTGGGCATTTTGGGGCAGTGAAAGAAGGTATTTGGTGTAGAGATGGACCATCCTTGGTTCGAATGTGTCGCGGGAAGTGCCATCTTGCAGTTCTCGGGGTGTAGACTCCATTTGAAGGATGTCCACAGCATCTGTGAAGTCATCGGTGACGTCATCTGTACGAGTAGTAGCGAAAGAACATGCTTTATAATTGGCTCAGTGCCAATTTTTTCCCACGATTTGGACTGATGAGGGACACATGTTCATTCCTATATTTACAGACACTACCAGCACCACCACACACCACCACCAACACCACCAACACACACCACAACACACCACCAACACCACCACCAACGCCACCACCAACGCCACCACCGGGCATTGACGGGCGTCAACGCCCGGTGGTGGTGGTGGTAGCCCCCGTGTTGCAGAGCTCTAGGATCGGAGCTCTCGGAGCTCAAAGCTTGTGGCGCTCAGAGCTCAAAAATGACGTCATCGCAGGCATGCGCGTGTACCTGTGCTGCACCCTGTACCCTATAATCCGTAGGGAATAGGGTACACCAGGGTGCGGGTGCAGCACAGGTACGCGCGCATGCTTGCGATGACTTCATTTTCGAGCTCTGAGCTCCACAAGCTTTGAGCTCCGAGAGCTCCGATCCTAGAGCTCTGCCACACGGGGGCTACCACCACCACCGGGCGTTGACGCCCGGTGGTGGGGTTGGTGGTGGCGTTGGTGGTGGTGTGTGGTGGTGTGTGTTGGTGGTGTTGGTGCTGGTGTGTGGTGGTGGTGGTAGTGTCTGTAAATATAGGAATGAACATGTGTCCCTCATCAGTCCAAATCGTGGGAAAAATTTGGCACTCAGCCAATTATAAAGCATGTTCTTTCGCTACTATTCGTACAGATGACGTCACCGATGACGTCACAGATGCTGTGGACATCCCTCAAATGGAGTCTACACCCCGAGAACTGCAAGATGACACTTCCCACGATGACATCACAGATGACGTGAACATCCCTCAAATCGTGGTCTGCACCCGGAGAACTACAAGATGACACCCCACAGGACGCATTCGGACCAATAGTGGTCCATCTCTACATCAAATTAGGCGGGACCCATACAAGGTCCAGTTTTCGACACCAGATGACCACATTCCGACAAAATGGTCGTGCCGCCATCTTGAACCAGAAGGCAGACTCCGCCATCTTGGATATGTCCCATAATGCACCGGGTCAAAATACTCACTTCTGATTGGCTGAGGGCAGCGCCCCACGCATCCGGAAGTGAGCGCCCCACAAATGAGGCAATTTCCACTTTTCCTACGAGAGCTTCACACTGATACCCCACACGGTCCATTTGACCCGCGATGGTCAACCACTCAACAAACCTCCACGAATCCCCCAAATGCCTGCTTTCTATACGACGACCAGACTGCGCATGCGCAAAATGATGAAAACGGACGATACATTAGTCCAGTCGGATCCCACTCACTCACTCATTCACTTACTCATTCACTCACCGTCGTTAGTGCGTCCATGCGTTAAGACGGGCGTTGGGGACGCCTCACGGGCGTTGTGCACGCCACACTCACTCACTCACTCACTCACTCACTCACTCACACGCGCGCATACACTCACACTCACAGGTAACTCTACCAGGTAGTTGGATGTAAAAATAGGTCGTTATCTACTCCAAATGCACTTCATCGCACCTCCGAAACTCTCGCTTTCGCTACTACTCACACTGATGACGTCACAGGTGACGTGGACATCCCTTCAAGTCGTGGGCTACACCCCGAGCGCTACAAAATAACACTTCCCTAGACACATTCGGACCAATAGTGATCCATATCGGCCTCAAAATGTCTATTTCCATACTACGGCCTGCTGGCGCATGCGCAGAATAACGATATTCCTAACACCCATCCACCCAGGCGGATGCGCCCTCACGTGTGCATCACATTGATACCTCATTCGACTCAATCAGACCATTAGTGGCCCACCTAGACCCCAAAACGTTCCTTCCAATGCACTTTTCCCACAATTCTGAACACGAACGACACCCTTGTCCAGGCGAATGCTCCTTCACGAATGCTTCACAACGATACCTCATAAGACTCCATCGGTTCACTAGGGGCTCACCTCGACTCCAAAACGTCTATTTTCATACCCTTTTCCCACAATTCCCTGTCTGCGCATGCGCAGAATGTCGAACACGGACGACACACTAGTCCAGGCGGATGCTGCCTCGTGACTGCTTTACATTGATACCTCACCCAACTCCATTGGACCATTAGTGGTCCACCTAGACCCCAAAACGTCTATTTCCATACATTTTGTCTACTGCGCATGCGCAGAATGACGTCAGTCCCACGTCATACTAGTCCAGACGGATGCCCCCTCACGTATCCTTTACAACGATACCTCACTCGACCCCATCGGACGATTAGGGGCCCACCTCGACCGCAAAATGTCTATTTCCATGCCCTTTCCCCACAATTCCCTGTCTGCGCATGCGCAGAATGCTGACAACGGCCGAGTCACTAGTCCAGGAGGATGCCTCTCACACTCACATAGGCTTCACATTGATACCTCATACGACTCCATAGGACCACTAGGGGCTCCCCTAGATCCCAAAACGTCTATTTTCATACCCTTTTCCCACAATTCCCTGTCTGTGCATGCGCAGAATGGTGACAACGCCCGAGCCACTAGTCCAGTCAGATGCCCCCTCACATAGGCTTCACATTGATAGTTCATACGACTCCATAGGACCAATATTGGCTCCCCTAGATCCCAAAACGTCTATTTCCATACCCTTTTCCCACAATTCCCTGTCTGCGCATGCGCAGAATGTTGACAACGGCCGAGACACTAGTCCAGTCAGATGCCCCCTCACATAGGTTTCACATTGATACCCCATACGACGCCATCGGCCCATTAGGGCCTCCCTAGATCCCAAAACGTCTATTTCCATACCCTTTTCCCACAATTCCTGTCTGCGCATGCGCAGAATGATAACAACAGCCGAGCCACTAGACCAGACGGATGCCCCCTCACATAGGTTTCACATTGATACCTCACTCGACTCCATCGGCCCATTAGGGGCTCCCCTAGATCCCAAAACGTTTATTTCCATACCCTTTTCCCACAATTCCCTGTCTGCGCATGCACAGAATGTTGACAACGGCCGAGATACTAGTCCAGTCAGATGTCCCCTCACATAGGCTTCACATTGATACCTCATACGACTCCATCGGCCGATTAGGGGCTCTCTTAGATCCCAAACGTCTATTTCCATACCCTTTTCCCACAATTTCCTGTCTGCGCATGCGCAGAATGGTGGCAACGCCCGAGCCACTAGTCCAGTCAGATGTCCCCTCACATAGGCTTCACATTGATACCTCACTCAACTCCATCGGACCATTAGGGTCTGCCCTAGATGCCAAAACGTCTATTTCCATACCCTTGGTCCACCGCGCATGCGCAGAATGACGCTATTTCAACCCCGCACCCGGCCCATCAGATGCCCTTTCACGAATGCTTCACATTGATACCTCATACGACCCAATCGAACCATGCAGCGTATTTGAATTCTGGGGACTACTTTTTCTCCGCGGAAGCTTTTTCACGCGACCGCATCACCGCCAGACATGACCGCATCACCGCGGAGGAATTCGAGGTGAAAGGTCATGTGACCAGAAGTGCCGGAACTATAGCGGCCTTGACGGCCTCATAGGTCAAAAACCGTGCATGGCCGCTCCCTATACTATAACATGGAAACAGCGCCCCCTGTCGGATGCAAGAGTTACCTCCTCCGGCAAAATGTGACTTTAAATGCGGAGACTCTACTACTAGCGCGCGTAGGCGTCGGACCACACAAACTTGAGTTCTGAATTTGAAGATGTATTCTACTAATATTTTCACCATTTGGTCTCTTCTATCTAACAGTGACATAGTTCACCACTTTCCATCAGATGACTTGATAGGGCTATCACATCATTGCTCTGGGATATTTTATCTAATACCGACCAAGCCGGTGTTTGGGACTGTGTGGTCATGTGATTGAAGATAAACAGCTCAACTAAAAGCCTGACAAATCATCACAGAGATTGTTTTGGTTCTTATGATGACGGCAATGGCCCCACAGACATGATGTAGATGGATGGATGTACTTGGGCACTCCATCGTATCGCGATGAACACTCCTCTTGCCAACACACCGTGCAACCCGTCTCCCCCAGCCCACCCTCTTCTCATTCTTGTTAAACAACCTACCCTCTTCATACTTATCAACACAACCCTATACCCTTAGTCCCCTCAATTTCACTCATCAGTCCGATTCTGAGATCAACTCCTACCAAGTGTCACCACGGCTATACTCATTTATTGGATATATTCCAAAGAAGTATTAGTTATAGTGCTGATAATACTGTCTCTTGTATAGAAGAGAGTGAAGTGACTCAGTTGCTCCAAGTTAGTTCTCATCGCTAGGCAGCCTCTTGTCGTCCATCCGATGGGCTTCATTCAGCCTCCCGCCGTCCATCCAATCGTCGCTATGGCTGAAATATTGCTGAACGCGACGTTAAACCTTAATTCTGAGTCTCTCTCTCTCCGCCCATCCAATGGTCTTCATTCAGCCTCCCACCGTCCATCCAATGGCCTTTATTCAGCCTCCCGCCGTCCATCCAATGGTCTTCATTCAGCCTCCCACCGTCCATCCATTGGCCTTTATTCAGCCTCCCGCCATCCATCTAATGGCCCTCATTCAGCTTTCCGCCGTCCACTCTCGCCCTTCATCCAATTGCCTTCATTCAGTCGCCCGCCTACCATCCAATGACCTTCTTCCGCCCTCTCGCCGTCCACCCAATGGTCTTGATTCAGCCTCTCGCCGTTCATCCAGTGCCCTCCATTCAGCCTCTCGTCGTCCATCCAATGGTTCTCGTTTTCTTCAGCTGTTCAAATGTAGGTATATTGATTAATTCCGAAGATATTGAAAACGCGGACACGGAATATTTGTTTTCTTATAATTGTCACCGATGACCAATTTGTTCTTAAAGGGAATACACTGACGATTGATGTTCATTCTTTATTACTAATTTTAGTAACAAAACTGGGATGTACACGAATTACCACACTAATTACCTACAACTGGACGCAGGCAGAAAATTACCTTCTTCTTAAAAAAATTACATATGTGTACAATACGATGTTCGTCTGATTCGCCATCTTTCACAACGGCTCGTTTCTTCATAATTTCTAGGTCATTTCCGTATAACGCTTTTAGCACTTGTATGGGTATTCTGTTGTGTGGTTGCTAAATACAGTCAGCTACGACACCGACAGTGCACTATTCAGAAGGACAAACAGCATATATGTATCCAACTATTATTAAGGAAACACCTTTATTCGCCGATAAAATTTAGGCGACCATACAGTGATTACAGAATTAAGTTCAGACACCCTAACCAGACAAGAGACGCCGACATACCAGAATAGCTACAGGCTGTAGAAATATACACGGCTTCCTGGTCTTCGCACCTCAGGAAGTGCTAAATCAATGTCAACACCAGACATCGAAACCTTAAAATGTCTTCATTGGCGGGATTTGGTATCCGCTTTACCTATACGATGTGGAAGGAGCGCATGCTGAATCTGTTAATGTGCAAACTCCGTCAAACTTTAATATATGCTGCTGTGACTTCTTCACGCTGTTTGATACATATTCGCCAAGTACATTCACATAGAAGAATGCCACACCTTGAAACGTGCAAACTCCAATATCTGCTAATATGACTGTTGCTCTAATACCATTCTCGTCTCGCGAGACTCCCTACTGCGAGAAAGAGTCTCACGCGTAAATGGGGGGTGAGTAGGCGGCGTATGATTATCTGGCTTGTCACTGACCTGCTGACTCCGCCGAGTTAGAAGCGAATTGCTAAACATAACGTGGGCTATATAATTGGGAAATGACTCTTTCCGTTTCGGAGCATATCAATCGCGAACAAATTATTGTCGGTATGTATACTTGGCCGTGAAAGCGAGTTATCAAATACAGGAAGTAGTTCGCGGGTAGACACGGCTCGCTTTGAGAATGATGTCATGCTGCCTCGCTTTGAGATTGGAGATTCAAAAATGTCACCAGTTTACATGAGAGTCGCTTTGGTCTCCCGCGGGTAGACACGGCTCTCTTTGAGAATGGCTCTAATACGAATTAGGTATTTTTATTATGGACGCGCAAATTCTCCAATAGACGGTGGCTGAATATTGAATGACGGACTAAATTCTTGTATATATATGCCTTGTTCGCCTGGTATCCACATGCCGTTTCTATTGCTCACCGTGGACCGCGGAAGCGTGGTGAGTATAACGGGCATCATATTCTGCCTTGTCCAATAGTATGATGTCAAACATAATCGAATGTACTCATATTCATATGGATTTCCTATCAGCTAGTCCACTTGACAGACTCCATATAACGTAGGAGCTTTCTTTAGAAAAGCTTCTTGACCTGTGAAACAAAGGATGGTCAATGACGAGATTCCAGACAAGACAATCATCTATACACAATATCATTTTGGACATTGGTGACCGTTGGGTCATCATTTAATCCATCTTTTGGATTTGGTTTAGGACACCGATTATGGATAAATGCTGGTCTACAACTATATCAGGACTACTAGTTTTGTACTATCATCTTCAGAGTCATTCATTATCAGCAATCTGTCGATAATCCACGGAACATTCACACTTAGCAAAACCTTTGCAGAGTATCCTTAGTAGAGCTGTGTTCTTCGTGTATTATTGAAAAGCTATGTTATACGATTCCCGTTCCAATACGGCAAAACACCCATAGACAGAAAGGGTGTATGGACAGTCGGCTAGTCAGAATAGATGAAGCGCTCATTAACAAATAATGTGTATTCTTGATAATTGCTAGAGTACCATAATTGAAATATCTGCCAGAGTCAATTCTCTGCAATGCATCTGACGGAATCAACAGATAATCCATACTCGCAATCACATTCAGATGTACATCTCCAAGAAGATAAAAGGGCTCAATTGCCCATCGTCTTTACGACAAAAGAGACGATTAAAATTATTTCATTTTTAACTACCGCTTCCAAGATAATAGCAACTTGTAATCGCTTGTGTTCAGTTCCATTTAACCCGAAGCTATAGACCGAACCAAGTGCATTAAGAATGTGTTTGAGGGAAATTGACAAAAACGAAAACCCTGAACACTGTTGGACGCTTTTATAAGAAACTATCTTGCGTTTTTATATATTTCTTCATTTTATATTTTATTATACTTGATTGTGGAGATTTTTTTATTATATAGACTCGGCAGTGCTTCATGGTCGACAGCTGTTTACTGGATGTCGAATCTGAATCTTGTATTTGTTAGTGTTAAATGACAGTATCGTAATTAGTTATATTACTTGGCGAAGTAATCCGATCATATATGGTGACATTACCACTTGTGATAGTATTGGATTGCTATAGACAATTCGATTCCAGTATGACAAAGATCGTTACTGCGTAACTTGGGTGACGGCAGGCGGTGTTCAACTTTTTTTCTCCCAATACTAAATTCATCATCTTCTGGCTATAGTGTAGCCTAATTAACTTGGGATATAATTTCGTTCATTATGAAAATGGGGCGGTGACGGTCGTCACAGCAATCTGATCTATTGGCGATTGTGTTGACAAGTACGCGTTAGTTAATAGTTAGTGCAGTGTACATCTCACTGATTCATGATCGGAGTGACAGTGAGGAAATTGATTGGTATTATGAGTGCGATCTCATCTGAACATCCCAAGACAGGAGCGGTCAATAACAGGGCCAAGAGTCTACATCAAGTGGCTCTTGTGTGCTGACTAGGGTCATTGTCCAGTGAAGATGCTGTCTACAGCACCTGTTACCTGGAGCTCTGAACAACACATAATGATTAAGATCCATTTACCCTTTCAGTACGGTGATCTTTGAAAGAATCCATGGAATTTATACTTTCATGGCTGTGCTCCAGATAAATTCATCATCTAGATGCAAGCATAATTTCACATCCTGTCCCAGGAGCTGAGCAGCGCCCCACTTGGTGATCTAAAAAGTTGAATTAGATCGAAATCATTTTGGGATAAATAGTGTTCAATTGTCTAAATACGTCTCCAATACAGGCTTTAGTTGTGACTTTTCACATCAGGGACCTTATTCACTCTTTACACAAACAGGCATTGGCCAGTATTAGTCGGAATTAGAAACACATTGCGAAACGTTTGAAACAGCGCCTGAAGTTCAGATCTAGCGTTACAGTATCCACATCAAAAGTTTTGAATAAAGATACTTGCTGTTTTAGACGTGTCGGTAATGTCTCGTGGAATCGACAGAAATCGACATATATGTGCAACCCATCCGGTGATACTGATTTGTAGAAGAGACAGTTTAGAAATGTATAATTATATCTCTTATAAAAAAATGGACACGTAGATCCAGTTGAGAACGATACATATCCTCCAAGTCTCGTCAGTACATATGTTTGAAAAGGGAACTATATCCGAAGTGTCCTACAAGGGTGATTCATACTGCCTTCACAATGACCAGAAATTGTCAAAAGAAGCCTAACTCACCGTTATATCGACAAAGTACTATTGCTAAAATCTCTGTTTCGTTGGTAAATAGGGTGTCTGGCATTCCTGGGATTCATATTGCGAATATAAATTAATTCTGAATATGTTTTACACATCAGAGACATTCGTTTCCTTTGTCAATCATCCGGGACCTGTATTCTGGATACAAAGTGGAGACTTCAAGCGAGACTATAAACCCGTCTTCTTAGAACCATTGCATTAAATCAATCCCTCTGTCCTTTCTCTTTACCAAAGGACGGAATTTAAAGGCATGGAAACGATCGTACAGGTCGTGGATATCTTGAGTATAACGGACGTCATTGCATCCATTAGTTAGTATTACTCTTCCGGGATGGTTCGATATTTTACTGATATATTGTGAGTTAGCAACACAGGCTTTCTGACTCTTCTGTAATTTATTGAACACAAAGAGCCTATAAACAACATTAGTTCGTTTTTAGGACAACAAGGCGAGCCATAATTGGTCAGGATTTGTGTGTATTGTATAATGATGGGTATACTTATAATTCCCAAGGTTCGAAGCTTCGCAAGAAACTGCCATCGTCATAGTGATATGACGTTTATATTACCAGTGTGGCAATCTGTATCCGCTAATTATCACGTTAGCGAAGTTCGTCACAGTACTTACACCAAATCATATAATGATAGGTGTAAAAATATTATAACGTTTTCCGATTCTCTTAATTTATTAAATGTTTTCGGCTAGTGTACGAGAACCTCGTCAGAAATACTGAATATATTTAGACTAGAAATTCTGAAATGTGTGGAGGCCTAACTGATTAAAGCTTCAGAAGATAACGCTGGCTATGCTAGTCGAGCAATGACTTGTGATGGTGAATTTATCAAAGTCACACAATCAATATATTGGGAACGGAAATCCACTGAAATTGAAATAAATTAGGTCATAATAAGAACCCTTCCTCGAACGACAGTTAGGGAATTGAATGAAATTGACCAGTGACTCTCAATGCTGCGACAGTGTGGACAAATCTCAATATGTTTGCAACATTGTCGCACGATCACTACAGTGTTCGTAGTACGCCCCCTCTTCAGACCTTTTGGTCTTTGATATATGTTGGCATTGTGGGAGGTTGATGCTGGGTCGACATCGGGCCTTACGGACTAGTCTTACAGACTTGTGTTAAATGCCGTCATTTTCATCTGACGACGATACAGCTCACCAATCCCCAGGGTACGAGCTGTCACAGCGACGAGTTGTCAGAGCATTTCCATCAGGCTTGTTTCCTGCAAGAGAGAAGCGGTCAACAGTTTTCAATGATGCCGGCAAGACATCATGATGTTCCAAAAATATCAAATCCGTATCGCTTATCGTATACAGATATGTTTAAAGATTAGTAAAATGATAGTCAAATCAGTATCCAATGGTACTGTGTATGTACAAAATATTCTGGTTTGAAATTACCTCGTCCTCGACCATCCAGCTCTCATAGGCCAACAAGTTTATCCAAAGAAGAGCTCCAGTGGTGTAGAGGGTCTATCCAACGCTCCAGATGTCTGAAATATCTACAGGAACATGTATAATTCTATGAGCATGTTATTATTTGAGTCCTATAGTTCGACAAGGCTGGAACATATCGTAACTCATTTATTTACAAGCATAGTAGGTTCTCACTCGAGTTCAGTTCTAGACTTTCTAGATTTTCTCATTCTAGTTTGTAAAAATTTGCACGAGCGTTTGCTAGTGCAGTTTTCATTTTTACAATGAGTGTGGGAAAATTCATCTACAATTAAAGATTATGAGCACTTTTTTCTACGCAAGCATGGCAAGGCTACGTGTGAAATACAGAGACGGGCTCAATGAGTACACCATATAGCACGCTGGCTACATGCACTGAATGAAAGAGAGCGATGTTTGCAGAAATTATTAGTTCAATTATTCATTGTATTAAAACATAATAAACAAGTTTATGATATATATCCTAATATAATAAAATAAATAATGTGCTTCAAATCATGTAAAACTAATATTTAATATTAGCCTTCTGGTGACTGGCGGCTATAAATATAGCTTTGCGGTAGCAAGTGCGTAGATTTTTCATTTCACTGGATTTTTGTCAACAAGCAAGATCTCTCCGTACATGTTATGATTTCATACAGCCAAATTCGTCTGCATCAAACAGCAAACAGTAATTATTGAATGTAAACAGAATTTAGTACCATTGTACTACTTAGGATCTATTTATACAAGAACAACGCCAGATGTCAGAAAGCAGAGTTGCTCGTCAAAATTTTGTTTACAAACAGAAGACAAAAGTATAACCATAATCGTGATGTGAATTCACCATTTTATATGAGAAAACATATTCCCTTATGCTTCCACAGCTCATCATTTGTAATAATGAAACAGACTACATGCGAATACCAGACCAATATGTATGAATTGAGGTGAATAAGCCGCATTTGACATGTTTTTTTTCTGGGCGGATTGCTAATAATTTTTGAATACGCCTATTCTCTACTTAAAACGATATCATGTAAACACTGGTGA